>JAECUM010012855.1:0-92494 GCA_016617855.1 Megalonaias nervosa
TCCACTGGAAGACCTGCGATCTACAGACTAGATTCTACAGCTCCTCAGCGTGGATTTGTACGTGAACAATTACAGGTAATTCCTGCGGATACACAAATACCACCACATACAATTACATAACCAGAACCTCTACGTCGATTGCATTCAAGACAGGTCAGCATCACATTCTCACGTGTCTGACCTAGATCGCTATTAATTCTATCTACGGTAAATTGTCTTGGATTATTATTCGAATATTGCCATAGCATCTTACAGTTACAGCTTGCACAATCATTATTCTGTCGTTGTTTTAGCGTTATAATAAATTCAGCATCAATATCAAAGTTACGCTTATTTTTTTTGTCACATTGCTTATAACCCGCTAATTTTTGCTTTATTGCAGCAGTTTCGTTAATGATTTCCTCAGTTATCACGTAATCTATAATAACCCTATGTAGTTGAAATATTCTTCTGACTCGAGAAACTGCAAGATAGACTAAATTCGACCATTCAATCCGATCATCTACGATCCAGATAATCGTATCAGAAATAGTTAATCCTTGAGATGAGTGAATCGTTATAGCGTATCCTAACGTCCATGGAGATTTATCCATACTCAATGCGCATTCAACAACATCAATAGCAACCAAAACAATATCATTCAAGACGAGATTCTGTACCTTTGGTTCCACCGAGGCACCAGAAATTTCCACTTCGATATTTTGCCGTCGAGTATCTGCTGGGCGATAACACAAAGGTACAGGTAGATCTGAAAACTTTTCTTGATGTAACAGAAATAATTTGTCCTGTAGTTCATCACGAACTATCTTTCTACTTACGACTATCAAATCAGCGGGTCTCCATAAAGTCCAAAAATCACTCATCGTAGTTTCTGGAATTACTTTACGCATTATCTCACATTGTATTTTATCTGGCTGCAGTCTAATTAATCTTTTAAGTTCTTTCAGCGGTTCATCAATGGCTCTACGGTCATCATTTATTTCTTCATAATAATCTACGTTATTCTTCAGCCATTCATGTGGAGATTGTCCAACAAAAGGTGGTGGTTGACCATGATCACCACACATTATCACAGCAGTATTCTTTAATAACAACCATTCAAGAAATACTTTTAATACTTCTAACGACACCGTGCATATCTCGCCCCATATAATATACTTAGGTATATATTTTTCACCCATTCTCTCAGGAGTCCATGTGTCTCCGCACCATCTAAAGAAACTATGGTATGTACATGATTTTACTCCTCGTTCTTTTATTTCCCTGGCTAAATTATGTGTAGGTGTTAAAACGATTATATCTGAACTATTATTGATAAATAAGTTAATCGCACGAGTTGTTTTACCTGAACCACCGCATCCGTTAAGATAAAGTCTTATGTCTAGCTACAGGGTCGTATACAGATGATGCAGATGACTTTGATGCTTGATTATTATTTTTGTAATATTTCTCCATAATTTTAACGTCTGCAGATTCAGAATAACTAAGTATATTTTCTTGCTTTATCCTCCATGTACCCCATTCACCATCACCGAGCAGCGGTTTTAATAAATCCTTATACTTTTTATGTATATAAAATGAATCCGTAGCAACTCTAACAGCATCATTAGGAAATCTGTTTATCATCGACAATAGATTTATTGAAACATAAGCTTGCATCGACGATCTTAAATGAGTAATTTGCGGTGAATCGCCATCAATATATCTCACAATCGTACCTAGTTTGGTCCCGTCTGATAAATAAGCATTACATCGGTTTACAAACGTATTTTTTTCCGTTGTATCAGCGATTATAATATCCAACTCAGCATCGTCCATGATTAATCTTGTACAGTGTCGTTTATAATCGTATGAACTACCTTGAGTAAACTTGCCGATTATCTTTCTACCAAGATCTTTTGCAAGTTTTTCATCGTCCTTGCATTTAGGGGTATCTTCGTCAAGATCAAGGAATTCTTTCCTGGCATCATCAACAGGCTCTGGTAACCAAACTTGCTTCTGTGGACGATACGATATAATCGCTTCAGTTACTCTCAACGATATTAAAATTCCAGCATCAAGCATATACCGCAATAGCACTATCGGTACCCAGTACGTCTCTGAAAAATGTCTTCCAAACCAAATATAGTTGATAGGATGAAGATTTTGTGCAAACTCGAATGATTCTACACACGCAAATCCTGTTAAATCAAAATCTGGTAGGGATCCGTTTATCGAAACCTTGGTCATCTCGTGTGATGGATGTCCAAATCTCTTAAAGTATCTAGAACATTCTCCATATCCAAGAAAACTTCCAGGATAACACGCTGCCATATCAACAGAGATAACGTCACTATAGTTGTATTTGGTATTCCATAATCCACCGTGCCCATATTCTATACAACTTTTCTGGACATCTTCAATAAATTCCGATCTTGTCGGTTTCCATGAATTTTTCTCCTGAGCGAAATGAGCAGCTACTGATGAAACGGTAAAACAATTATTTAATAATTCTCCAACCTTGGTATCGTCTGAGGTATATTTCAGCGCAAGATTTCTCATCTCTTCATGAAGAAATTCTGTACGGTAAATATTACCATTAGGCCGTACAAACTGATCGTAATGTTCGTATTCTGAACTTTGAAACAACCACACAGATACAGGGTCACTTTTACTGATATTTTTGATAAAATCAAGTATATGGCCATCATAAAATTTAACCGTTCTATCTCGTGGAAATATTGTTACTGCTGAGGTCCACGCATGCGAATTATGATCAATAATATCTATCGGAGCTCCATTTTTTAAAATGTATTTTGGTTTATATAAAATCTCTCCGGTTAACGTCTTCACTGTTATTGGAAATCTTAATTTCTTTTCTAGATCAGCAACGTCGCTGATAGACGCTCCGGTATCTTTAACTGTTTCTGCCCATGTGTTTATTTTTTTACGTCTTAAATCTGTCAGGCCATTACCACGTATCGCATTTGTAAAATGTTCTGTAACTCGTTCAGCTACACAGTTTATTCTCGACTCTCTCATCGGTTTAAGATCCTTAACATTAGGTTTATCATTCAGCGTATATATTGCATAGACAACTGCAGTCACAGGATACCCCCGTTCATAATACGGTCTGTCTATACCAGTAAGTATTCCGGGCTTGGATCTGTTATTTAAGAGAACAATATTATCTCCGGACTGCACACGTACTGGATCACGCTTATCACGAATAATCCAGATATCATCATCTGTGTTTACAATAAATTTTATTAAAATAAAATATTTTTGATTATCAAGGTGGTTAATAATTACTTTTCCTCGTTCGTCATTCATCATATTGAAAACACTTCCAAATCTGAATGTTGACCATGCATGAGCAGCACCATCGTCACGAAATTCTTTTTTGGCTTCACGGATACGTTTAGTTATATCTTCATTCGTTAAAGCTAGATCCTGCATCAAAGTACTAAATTTATATTCTGGTAGTCTGTCAAGGTCAAATCTAGCAGGGGAAGGTTCAATCATGGATAATTCCTCCATATAATTAAAACAAATATTTAAATTGAATTTTTAGTGTATATATAATGATTGAAACAAAGAATTACTGCCACTGGCTTAAAATTGGACATACTTCTCCTTGTAACAGAGCATGCGTGAATGAATTCTGTAGCTACAATATGCAATGTGTTAGATATGGAAGTCTAGGACCAAAACCGTGTATTCAGTGTGGTGTTGGAGTCAGAGGAAAAACTCGGTTATGTGTGAAATGCGGCGGTAAAAAATAAAGAGAACTGTGTGTGTGTGTGATGTGTGATTATGATTTTTAACGTAGCTTTAACAATTTTTCAGTCATATCGCTACGATGTCTGCAGTGTGGCAGTTTATAGTGATGTCTAGCACTGGGCATCATGCCGCAGACATGTAGCATGATGTCCCACCCAGTCACATTATCCTGACACCAGGCCGACCAGTCCTAACACTAACCTCTTAATGCTGAGCGCCAAGCGAGGCAGCTGTTAGTACCATTTTTGTAAGTCTTTGGTATGACTCGACCGGGGATCGAACCCACGACCTCCCGCATCCGACATAACCACTAGGCCACCGGAGCGGTCTAAAGAGAACTAAAACGTTATTATGACAAAAAAAAAATGATACATCGTTAGGTAAATCCCCTATAAAAACCGTAGAGGATTATCTGGCCAGATTTCAGAATAATAATTTAGACAAATAGTATTAGTATATAAATGGAGCAAAACGAATTTGTAGCGCATCCGATCATCAGAAATTATGAAGCGTCTCGTGATGGCGTGATCAGGAACTGTCGATTAAAAAAACCAGTCGGTAGTCTTAATAAATTTGGTTATTTTAAATTTAGTGTCGGTAGAGGTAAAATTTATTTCTCACATAGGTTCATTTTTGAATGTTATTTTGGATTGATTAAAAACGGACTTGTAGTTGACCACTTTGATGGGAATTCCCAGAATAATCATCTATGTAACTTGCAAGTCGTTACACAAAGTCAAAATGCTGTACGTGGAAATACAGGAAGGTGTAAAGGATTCGGAAAGAGAGCTATTAAATCAATAAATACAGAAACAGACCAAGAAATGACCTTCCCCTCAATAAACGCAGCAGGTAGATATTTTGGCATACATCCACGATCGGTACAATTTGTTGCAAATAAAACATACAAATCTGCATATTCAATAAAATACAACCAGCAGATAATATTTGAATACGTCAAATAACTCTTCAAAACAATAAATTTTTACTGTATATAGTTCGACTGTCAATTTTGCCAAGGTTTTTGTTTAGCCATAATTACAGTAAGGGTCCACCTTCACTGTCACTGCTCTCAGCGTCACTATCATTTTTGACAGAGTCAGATAACATAATCTTTCTCAATTGCATTATACGATTGCAATACGATCTTTTTTCTTTCGTACTCGTGAGATAGTTCGGATTTGACCTTTTCGATTGACTGTGCAAGAGGTGCAAATAGCTTTACCTGATCATCGTTTACCATAGCTAGTGATTCAAGCATAGATTGATAAATTAATTTTATAAATCTGTAGTTTGAAGGTAGTGTATATTTATTATCAAATTTTCTCTGTTGCAGTGATTCAAAATCGCACATAATTTTCTGAGGGTCGAGATTATCAGATATTTTAATTCCTTTATGTTTTAGTTTTTTAATAGCACAGATAATATCATCAATGTTTTCTTGGTTCATTATATATATTTAAAATAAGTTTTAACTTTATCAAAAATAAACAGCAGCGATGACATTCGGTCTACCATTCCACTGGGGCCCCTTATGCTGGTAAAGCCTTTACCAATAAGATCCTAAGAGTCCCTTTTTTATATGGCATCTATTGCCTGATTTTTCTTTTTTTTTTGTATGGGCACTCTTCATGGTTAAGACCTGTCTTATGGTCCACAGGCATCTTATTGAGACTTTTTGGTCCAGCGGACTTTCTTTCTGAATGCCCCTATGTGGGTACCCTTCAGTGAGGTCACAAGGTCACGAGTTCACATCACCCTACTGTTTATTTTGAGAGGCGCAAGCGCATAGACACGACGATTTCATGTAACCCCCACCCCCAAATCAAACCCCGCGTAAATGCAAAACTGCACTCACCACGTTGTTCGACATGGTGAGGGGTACATGAATCTCAAGGGCTGCTTGCGCCCCCCACTTAAATAGCATCAGTCGCCAAATGCAAGATAATATATCTTTGGCATGTTTTGAGACTCGAACATGCGAGAGTCTGTAGAGCTTCGATCTACGTCCAACCGTCTTACCACTTCGGCTATCGCTCTCTTATCAATAACACAGTTAAATTTAAGTATATAAAATATTTGCGCTATCTCACAGGATTTGTATTACTAATGTAGCGTGAATTTACTTCAATTTTTCAAAATTAATAAAATAATCGCACGTATGAATTATCGTTCGTTAAGGTCAAAGTACGTTAGAGCTAAAAATAACTCTACGTACTTGGTATATAAAACTGACGTGAATTTAAGGTTATTAGAGTCAAAAGATGCATTAATATCCCTCTCTGTTACAAATTGCTGCTTCACTAACAGCGATTCTTACAGAGAACAGATAGATCACTAAATAATTAACGAAAAACGATATATATCGTGTCCGTACGGGGACTGAAATACCTCGATTACAGATAACATGTATTACAAGGGAGATAATCGTTTGATAGAGAGACAGCAGAGTTATCGCGCTTCATTATATAATCAATTACAGTGAACAAAATAATTTTTATCTGCGTTTTGAGAGAAATGTATATAGAGACCTGCCAGGTGTTACAAATGTTGTGATGATTTAGACCCTCACGGAGCAAGAAATCTGACTAAATAACATAAAACAAGCAAAAATGACATAAAACAGCAAAAATAACATAAAACAAGCAAATTTTCTCAGATCTATAATATTTTCTGAATAATGCGCTGATTGCAAAAGAATTTATTCGCTAAACGAACAGTGTTGGTGCGCAAATACGACAACTCTACGAATGTATATACAAATTAATATTAAGATTCTCTCCTCGTAGATCCAAAATGTGTCCAGACTGGTCAGTAAGTTTGAAATTTATTCTCGACAATAATGGATTATGTACACGTAGATAAACGGGGTTAATTGGTTCAGATACAATTAACCACCCAGGCGGAGATTGAGGACTGAATGCATATAATATATAACCTTGCTCCGCAGTGCCACTGCGGTGGTTAGATTTCTCAAGGTCTACTTGATAACTGCCATCAATTACATCACATACTAGATTGACTGCGATCGTTGATGTTATATTAACAACGCCTGGCGATATATGACGACCTCCACCGTATGGATCGTTGTTATGTTTAAGAATAACCGGTGGTGGGGCTATTTTTCTCGATGAATCACATATTCTTTTAAACTGTTCATCAATAAAATCATTAACTGATTTCTTTAGCTCTTCAGAGTTAAATCCGGGAATTATAAATGTTGATAGCTGTTCTTCCGTAATTCCGCAATGTTTAAGAAATACTGTTGCAAATAAACGATTGAGTGTAACATGCTGTTCTGGATCGTCTTCATTAACTATATAACCTACAACAGATCTTCTTGTTTCTGGGCCATATAAATGTTTTTCTCTGTTAACAAGAACATTATTCATAAACTCTAGATCTGAAGCAATTTGATTCAAATGTTGTATTGAGGCAATTATTTGATTTTTTAAATCATCGCTGTAAAAAACATTAATGCTTGAAAATAAATTTCGTAGATTATTAAATACACGTTCATGTTCAGATTTAATTGTATTAGCATATGAATTTATTAAATCAATATCAAGTATTATTATTTTACCTTTTTTACCATCAATTGTATCTGTAAAATAGGTTTCTGCTCTATCTATATGATGTATAACTCTTTTATCGCCTAAATATTTTTGCCATGGATAAGCATCTTTTACTTTTCGATATTCTGGAAGTTGTATAAATATTCTTTTATCCGTGACGAAATCAGATCGTTGTGGTTCTAGTGGTCCTTGATAAACCGGTGGAATATCAGGCCATCCTAACACTGATCTAATCGAACTTTGATAGATGTCTACGAGATAACCAGGGGAATTTATTTCAATAGCCGCTGATAATGTTGGTTCGTAATCAGTAATCGCTATTTTGGATTCTTTTTCTGTAATGGATTTAATTCTGCGTTGAAATTCATCGTTGATCTGTTCTATTTCATAACTTCCCGTTGAAATACTAACTACTTGCCAATCAGGAGTTGCATCAGGTTTATTCTTATTTGCGAATACTAATGAATTATTTGGCTGTAGTCCACCAAATGGTTTTGATCTAATATTAGGCCAGCTATGATAAACCAGTAACTGTGCTAATGCTATTTCTTTTGCAGGAATTGCAGTTAGAAAGTTAATGCTAAATTCAGGATTGGTCGAACTTAATGAAACCATTGTAGTTTTTGACGGAGTCGTATTAGTGACGATCTGCTGAAGTAATTCCCTGTCTGTCATTATTATTATCGTTATTATTTAATTCGTCAAGATCATTAGCGGTCACCTTAAACGCATCATCATAGGTTTTCATCATCATCGCAAATTCAGTATCAGATATTTCACCATCACTAACGCATGAAGAAATATACAAGGATAGTTTAGAACATGCCTCTGTTACTGTATGTAATTTAATCATATAATCGTGCAATTTAGCATTTGTACAGGTATCTATCTTTTTAGCTATAATACCGAGAACACCAGCAATAGTCGTTGATGCTGAAACAATGATGGTTATAACAACAGGTGCTGTCATCGTTAATGTTGATAATAATAATCCTGTTCCAGCAATAACAGCAGAAACTGAGTAAACAACTACATCGATGACAACTATACGCCTTTTGTAATTTTTTATTTTTATGTTATAATAATTAATAAAATCCTTTAGTTTAGACAGACTTTCTTATACTTGATTGTATCTGTAACGTTGAACGTCGATGCGAGACTGAGGTTGATCCATTATTGTTATATTAAGTGACTAATTGTGGTGTTCCAGCTACAAATTCCAAACACCACCAGTAAGACGTTGTGGTTATTGTTTGATCATCTGCTTCCAGTAAAAATATTTCTTCAGCATCTTTATTTAACACTATAGATACAACTCCAGAGAAAGCATCGGCTGAATGACGCCACGGAAATGTTTTAGTATAAATTTTAAACTTTGCAGAGCTAAAGATAGACAGTCTATACACACCAGTAACATTCGCGGTATATCTAATAGTGTTATTTTGCTGTGACCATGTTGTTAATCTTGATGCTACTGCGTACACGACATTGACGATCTGATTGTGAGGAATTTTAATCAGATTAGTTTTTTGAACAATATTAGGTATTCCACTAACAATATCATTGAGTTTCATGTTAACGTCGGCTAGTTTTATGTTAACGGTTGGTGGATCACCAAAAAAATCTTTTATCGGTTTGTTTATGTTTCTACGAAAATTTAAAAACGTTTCCACGTGTTTAGTAAAAGTACCATTGAGTGTGGTCATTTCGTCATTGATTGTTTTTAGCGAAGTTGTCGTAGAAATGTTGCTATCGTCTACATATTTCTTCGTTGCAGCGTCAAAATCAGATTCTGGTGTTCTAAGATTATTAATACCATTATTATTCATGTTGAGAAATGCACGCATTATACCACCGTTGACTAACACTTACGTAGATTCTAGATCATCGACATATTTTTTTGTTGCGGCGTCTGTATCTACGGTTGGATTTCCAAGGTCTATAATTTTATTTTGATTCATAATAATGCTATCCGTGAATGAATCACCAGCTCGCTTGATAAAATCGTTAACTGACTTACCAGAATCTTGTATTTTACCCTGATCGGAGAAAATAACGATATTATTAACAACTGCGGTAGGAATTCGTACGATTACATCTGTCAGTTGTATGTTACTCGTTTTTAATCGTCCTTGTTTATCCTGAAAAACAACGACTTCATTTTGATCCACACTTGTAATATTTAATAAATCGTCAATCTCATTTCTGAGTTGATCAAGAGTTGCGTATTTAGATAAATCAGCTTGTTTTTCATCTCTGCGAGTAGATCTTCCGTAAATATCTACCATTATATTTATTAGTATCCGTTTAAATGCGACAATGTGGTATATTCATGCACGACTTTATGAGGTGGTTTTGTTGATTTTGATATAGCATCAAGTACATTAAGTACTTCACGACCACATATTGGTGGATCAGCTAGTGTTTGTGTTGGTAACGTTGAATACCAAATTGGAGCAATAATATTGCTGACATAATGAAGAAATTCCTTAGGTGGCACTAATCCATATGAATCGAAATAAATAATTCCACGTGGATCAATTGCATATCCAACCCAATTACTGCCTGGTCCAGAGTTTTTATCGAGATTAATAATACCAGTTTCAATATTATTCGGTTGTTTTGGTAATTGATCGCGCATAAAAACACCTCTGAAGTTTTTTATTTTTAGTTTTTTAGCAGCATTAAGTAAATCAAAATTGGACATAGGCGATATCAGTAAACTGTCCCGGGAAGTCTTGGACCCTTTCCGTACAATGAATATGGGGCCCCGGGAAGTCTTAGACCCTTTCCGTAAGAATATGGGGTCCCTGGCAATCTTAGACCCTTTCCGTAAGAATATGGGGTCCCTGGTAATCTTAGACCTCTTCCCTTTTTTTTAATTCCCTGTCCGGTTGCTTTCTTTAATGCCATTCCAGCAGCGGTTCCAACAGCACCTAATGCAGCTGCTTTTGCAACAGCTGGGGCTGCAGCGGCTATTAATGCTGGTATAGCTGCGAGAAGTGGAAATATACCACCTGTCTTAACAGCATCTTTGATGGCACCCGCAGAAAGATTAAGTTTTATACCGTTATTTGATTTTTTAGCTTCATTGAAGTTTCTGAATTGACGTTCGGTCAACGATAATTTATTTGAAGCGCTCATCTGTTCTCGCTTTAGCCATATTTTTATTCCACAGTTATTTTTTGATGCTGATTGTAGCCTTTTAATCTGACCAGGAGTCAGGGTAACACTAGCGTGATGATATGACATTATAGTATTATGAGCAATTTAATTACATGTTTTCTACTGGAGCATCAACGACTCTCATGCGACCACCAACACCTTCAAGTAACATTGATTTATCGCTGAGTATGACGGCTATTGCTCTGTAATTGGCAATAGCTCCTCGGTTTACGCGAGCTCGAAAGATTATGTCAACGACTGATTGTCTGGTTAAATCTAAATGTTCTAGTGAAAAGTAATAAATCGGATATAAGGTTGTAAAATCTAGCTGTGATATTTGTAAACCAGTATCAATGTTCTGATCACGCCCCATAAACGACATAAGACGATGATATGCACGTGCTACATGATTATTTTCAAAATTTAGCAATATTTCTTCAGAAGGTTCTTGATGTCCATTTATCCTTAATAAAATCTCAGAAACACCAAGATCGTCAAATATCATAATACTAAGATTTTGTGAGTTTACTCGTGCAGCATCTTGTAATGCAATAAATATATGTCGCGGTGCAGAAACACCTTGCTGAGAAGCTATTTGCCAAGTAAATAAACCATTAATGTTAGTTTGAAAAGAATCTGTTGTCGTAGTCAACCATGACAACGTTGATTTACCACCTTGACTCATAAAAGATAACAACCGGTCTTCTTCAGATATTGATGGAGTTATCACTGGCATCCACAATGAAAATTTTGTAAGAATTACTTTACCAGGATCAGTACCAGCGGGTCGCCATATTGCATCATCGTCAGTGCCGTTTCATACAAGTACAACTGTATGTTTAGTTCCGAAAATAACCTTTCTGACATTTCTACAGAATCCAAAGATATGTGACAGTGGAATTGCGCATGAAAACATTCTTCTATTACCTTTTAACATCGCTCGACGTGATCTAAATCCTAAGTTGAAATCTGGATCAGCACCATGAACCACCGGCCACACATCAGCATCAGCGTTGTTGGCGAAGTTTCTTGGTCGTCTTAGTTTATATTGCTGATGCTCTGGAAAATTAGAAGTATCTTTTATAAACATCATTAATGGACCAGCTGATCTTGAATAATCATCGCTGTATCGTGCTAGACCCAATATTGTTGTAGCAACATCAACGTCCTTCTGAATTGATTCAATATTTTTACCATCAATCATATAAGTGGCGCTGTCAAATAACGTCATAATACCATTATTAACAAAACTAACACCCGTTTCAACTGCGTATAGAGTATTATCAGCTTTTAAAATTTCGCCCTCTACTTCAACAAACGCCTCAGCGGGTAGAAAATATCTGCTTGTATCTTGAACCTGAAGTTCAACCCTTCCACGCTGCGTCGTAAGAATAATATTGATAATCACGCACAGATTCATCCTTGAGTACTGGTGCATCCATGTCAAACGCTGGATCAGATATGTGCTTGAACATCTTTATTATAAATATTATCGTCTAAAACGAAGACCACTTCGAGAAGTAAGACCACTTCCTGCTATCAGACTAGCGGTTATATTTTTTTCTTTTTCTGATAATGGTACATCAGCCAACTCTGCTAGTTTTTGATTCGCAGCTTGATTTATTATTTTACTAATATTTGCAGGCATTACTTCAGTGCTAGGTAATTTTACAGGTTGAGGTCGGACCGCAGGTCTGCGTATTAATCGTGTTAGTCTATCCTTGATCGCTGAAAACGCTTTACTAGCGAGATTACCAACAGCACCAATACCTTTTTCACGAACAACATCAATAGCTTTCATCCCCAGTTGCTTTGCAATCGGTATTGCTTTTGGGGCTATTCTTCTAAACAGACCCTGAACAATATCGCCTAGTCCATCTCCGTAGGTTGTTTTGTATACTGGCAATCGTGCGTTTATTACCCTGACCATGGTTGGTCCACGTTGATTACTATATACGATCATTTTATTATAGTAGCTGTTATTTAATTACATACTCAGTCACTATAGTAGCCATCGGCAATTTCATTAATGAGGGATCGATATACATTAACATCCATAATTCCACCTGTAAATAATCGTTTACAAATATTAGCTGCTTCATTAATTATCTCTGTAGAATTATTACCAGCTCGTTTTCCTCCAATGAGGATTTCTAGTCGATCAACATCAGCAAGGACGTTATTGGGGCAAGTAATAAGACCACTTCCTAAACCACTTCCAGTTGCTCCAGAAGAGGTGTCTGACGGCCAATATTCTCCTTCTTCTTCCTTTCCTGCTGTTTGGATTGGTGATTTCATTTGTTTCATTATTTCTTGTTTTTCTTGTTGTATTTGTTGTAGTCGTTGTTCTATTTCTCTCTCTCGTTCTTCTATTTCTTGCTCTCGTGATATTCGTTCAAATGGTTTTGGAGATTGTTGTCTTTTATATTTTTTTCTTTTCATTCCTTCTTCTTGTTTTCTTAATTGAATTAAATCATCAATTCCCCTAACATATTTCTGATATAATGGATCATCAGCTCTAACTTGTTTAACATTCATACGTATGCGATATAATGCCTTTTGCCATTGTTCACGGCTTCTAATAGTTTTAGCGTACTCAGGTTTCATTAATTTATCTCTTCGACTAAAACCACCAACAACAAATTCAATCAATTGTTCTAGGTTCTTAATGTCGTTATTAATTGTCTTAATAGTTTCTTCATTAAATTTATTTAACAGTTCAGCATTAATTATAGGATATACTGATTTTGGTTCAGGAGCTAGTGCTTCAGCATCCTCAGGTATTTGTTGTATTGGTTGAGCAGCAGCTATTTCAGCTGGAAGTCCACGTAAAATCCTTTTTGTCTGTTTTGTTCGCTCCGCTATTTTTCCAGTTGCTTCAGCGGTTTTTTTTAGCGCAGGAAGAAGACCTTTAGTGGTCTCGGTAATAGGTTTAAATAACTGTTTTGTATCCTCGTCAAATTCAACCTGAGATTCCTGACGTGACTGTAGTTGTTGCTTGACAAAATCACGGACGGGTAAATATTTTCTAATTGCCTGTAGTCGCTCTCGAGCTAATCTAGCTGAATGTGGTTCTCCAATATTCTTCATTTATTAATAATATTTATACTGGTTGTTTAATTTATAGCAGCAGAGAGGGTGGACGACAAAAATTGAGTGACCCGGTACCGATATACTCGGAGGGTACCATAATACTGGAGACCAATTAGAGAAAATTTCATCGATAGAACCGTTAAATCGCAAAAATAAGGGCTCAGAAAAGTTGTAGGGTCCACCCTCTCTGCTGCTTCCCCAGCCCTTTGACTAGAAATATTTCAGTTATTTTTCCTTATCAGCAAAGTTGTTCTAACTCGGTGCAGATTAAATCAAAATAGCTTATCTCTCTCTGAATTTTAAGGCACGTAAGATCGACAGTTTTGAAAATCTGCATCGGTAGGTGAATGATGTAATCACACAGTTAGCTTATATAGCCTGGGAAGTATTTATTCAGTACTGGCAACCTAGCAGCCGTATATAGCTAAAGAACGTATCTGCGTTTTGAATGCTATCGTCAATTAATCCACTGGTTACACATTGTATGTCCCTTGCTTGTCAAGCCATGGGGGATAGGGGTAAACTCCACCGATAATGACGTGCAGATTGCTTTTGCACATGTTGGTTTAAACATGTTTAATTTGCTAAATTAAACAAAAGGGGTCGAGTTACGAGTTCTCCCAACACTAGATAAGCCCTCCTCATACGAATACAGGGATACAAATTAATTAAACATGACAAGGGGCAGAAGTAAAATAAAAACTACAAACAGCTGCAGTAAATTAGGCGTGCTCATAGTTAGAGTGTAAAGTTTGGACAAAAGAAAAAAAGAGGAGATATATCCAAGGCAAGTAAACAATGATGTTATCAAACTTCGGAAGGAAAGCATTTAGGATGTAATGTACTTGCATCACTATCAATTGAACATTATACAGTTTGAATAATAATAATAATAATAATAATAATAATAATAATAATAATAATAATAATAGCATTTATATTGAGAAATGAAGAAACATTAGTGAAAATGCCTCGTATCCTTAACGTACTTTTGAAGCAACTTAAAGATATTTAAATTTGGCCCAGTTTCTGGTTCAAATGTCTCAAAAAAAAAGAGTGTTTATGGAGACCGGTACGGACATTTCGGTACGGCCAAGTATTCGCTTTAAAATATGTGCTGAGTGCATATGATAATATGACGATATGCACTTTGTTCCTCTAGTCCAAAGCTTCATAATTATAGGTTACTGCATTTGTACGGGAAAATATGAACGAGTTTTTCGGATAGATATTCTGCACGACCTTGGGAGTGCAGTATATCCATCCGACAAAACGAGTTCATATTTTCCTTTACAAATGCAGTAACCTTTGTATTATATGCTCATTTTCTTATTCTACCTAAGGCTTAATTATATAAACAAAAATACACTACAAGAAGCAAAGTAACTGAATTTATGCTGTATTCCAAACTAAATACCCAAGCGCAGATTCATCAGTACACAACAACAACATTATTAATGAGCACATAACCCCCGCCGAGATAATTTTGAACTTAGTCGCGCGCTAGACATCACTTTCGAAAGCAAATGGCGTTTTGGTCTACTTAAGATTGAAATTTAGAGTTATATTCTGAATGAATGCGCATTGCAACAACTTTTCCATTTGGCTGGAATAAATAGAGTTTGGTATTTTTGTCGATTCTACAAAAGTTCGTGATTATGGACTGGATTTATCTGTGTAAATTCTACATGAAGTACATCTGATTTCAGCAGCGAGGGAGCAGAGTGTTGTCATCTGCAAGTGTGTTTCTGTTTTGTCATTGAATGTTTGGTATCATAATGTGGAAAAAATATGAAGTCTTTGAATTGTAATTATCAAAAAGACTCTATGAAATATAATGTTCATTTCATTTTGAGTGCAGTAAGGAGGATGTGATTGCACTTGGAATGTAGTCGAAATTACAGTATAATTTGGAAATGTGTAATCAAGCTTTAGAACCCATGATATGGCTCAAGTAATTCGGACTTGCAGAACTAAGAAAGTACATTTTGAGGAAATTCAGGATATAAAACTGTAAGTATATTTTTTGCCTTCTTATTACCAGCTAAAGAAGACAGTTTATGCCTTGTCACTTGCATATTATTTGTAGGGACCCAGCATTTTTATGACCTGCCTGGCGTCTATCGCTAGCTTAAATCCGAAACATTGTATCAAAACAGTTAACGTGGAATATTGCAAATCATCTGATATGTGGCAGTCCACGAAACATCTGCTTTAGTTCATTCAGAAACAAATTTAATCAACCAAAATGTAGTGTCTACTACACGAGTGTACATGATTTGTTTACAAAGTAGTTCCTAATACATTTGTTTACAAAGTAGTTACTAATACACTATTGGGCACACGTGTGTTACACGTGAGTGCAATATCGTAAAATATTACACGATTCTGACAATGTAAATTTAACGGAGACAAAAATGAGCATATAATAAATGATTGTCTATCAGGTGATTGTCGTACCGATCTTTGTTAGGTCGCTATATTGATTGATGATCCTAGTATCAGTAACAGGATATTTACGATCACCAGAAAGAAACTAAGAAGGAACGCTATTGTTTAACGGGGTAATATTCTTTTTAAATACTGAAAATTCGTTTTCCGATTGACATTTTCGGGTAGGGTATTCCATACGAGAGGAGAAGAGTTAAGGAAAGATTTATTTTTATTTCAGCTCTGAAATTTAGTATAAAAATTTGTAGATTACGTAAATTGTATCTTGTGGTTTCTCCTACCAAATATGATAGCAGTTCATTTAAATATCTTTATGAATCATTATAAATAATTTTATGAAAAGCGCAGAGTTTGCGAGATTTTCGTCTTTCTGAGAGTTGGCACCAGCCGCATTCCTTATGAATATTGCTTGCTTGGGCCCTTGTAGTTAGACCTGTGATTATCCTCTAAGTAAAGTCGCTCTAATCTCTCTGAGTCTGCTTTTTGAACTTACATCCTGATGACTACTGCATAATCTTTAAATAGACCTTACATATGTTAAGTAAATGATACATAAGGACCTTCTACTCAGCTTGTATCGGAGGAATCTTATAATATTTATCAGTTTATATGCTTCCTTTAGTATATATATTTCACTATGAAGACTCCATGTATTATTAAGTGTAAGGCCCAGATGTTTATGATTGTCAACCAGTGGAAGTGATTCATTTTGGAACTTCAATCTGGGAAAGAGTGGGTTATTATTTTTGCCGAAGAAACATAACTTCAGTTTTGGCTGGGATGAAGCTTACCAACCATTGATCTGGCCAGTCTTGTAGAGTTGTTAGGTCGGCATTGAGTTATATGATGGATAACCTCCATACTTCTGGAAGCGAGCGCGCGCGCGCGCGCGCGCGCGCGCGAGAGAGAGAGAGAGAGAGAGAGAGAGAGAGAGAGAGAGATATCTACTGTTGTCGGTAAAAAAATTGGCGAGAATAAGTAGATTATCAGCAATATCATTGATATATTAAAGAAACAACAATGCTCAACCTTGGGCACCCCAGCTAAAACAGAATGAATTCTGAATTCTGAGGTTTTGACAACAACAGTTTGTGTAATATCGGAAAGATAAGTAAGTGAGCCAGTTAATCAGATCTGACATTTTGCAAGAGTTAGGATGGCGTGTAACGATTTACTGACAGCAGGCAAATTGTATAAAGAAGTTAACAATGGCGGACCTGTCTGACGTTGATATAGCTATGACATACTGATTTTTGTTATATTGTTTTTAATATACGGGCATAAAGCAAGAATTACCTTTTTACTGATGAAAGCTATACCGTTGACAGAAGAAAAAGGGAGAAGTCTTGAAGATAAAGTACCAACCACATTTTAGCCAATATTTGAAACGTGTGTTTGTTGTATTGCGCCACTTTGTTGTAAAGATTTGCCTATAAAACTGCTGGTTTGTTGCTGATGCTGATTGAAACAAAATAGCAGTAATAATAATAATAGCAACAACAACAACGATGACGGTGACAACAATAGCAATTCATGCAGTTCAAGTTTACCACGTGTACTGCAAAATATTACGTGACCATATTTTGTATATATTGAATCTGAAAATGTACATGTTTCAATGTTTTATGTTATGGTTCTTTCAGACGACAGTTGCGAACATTGGAGTATACTCTACAAGAAGACAACTCTTTGACAGTTGTAAACATTGGAGTATACTTTACAAGAAGACAACTCTTTGATAATTAACATTTTACTAAAAGAGACATTGTGATGACACCATTCATGTGGAGTTGTGCTGTCAACCATTAAATGTCAAAAATAAGTGGCAGAGTGAATGCACGTTCACAAAAATATTCAATATATTATCCACCGATAATGTATGAATAAATAATGTTCCTCAGTAACATACACTCGTTTTAATTCACTGAAAAAAGACATATGAAATATCTTTAATTCTCACAATTATTAACATAATGTGGTAACTTAATATTAAAGAAGTAACCTTATTGCATCGATGAACTTTTCTGTACCACCGGAATTTCTTTTTTAGTCACAATCGTTATTGCCGCAAACGCTATGGATGGATATTCCGTAACACTTTCGAGTGTGTACATATTTACACACTAAATATATACTGCGTATTTCTTCTTCTCCCTTACACATTTCCAACCTTTCATTGAGCTGTTATCAACAAACAAAATTGTCGTGTATGTACCTACACAGATGCAGCACAGGCTATAATTTTGTTAAATATATTTTGTAAGAACATGCAAGAAGATAACTGTAGTTGTAAATTTTTCCCTACTGTAAAGGTTTACAGGTAAATCTTCAGTAGGTGTTTGAGAAATCTGAAACATTTTACTTTTGAATTAAAAATTGCGTCTTCTCATGAAAACATAATTATCTCAAATTCATAACATTTAAAAATAAATTAAATATAATAGAAGAGAATACGAGCACAAAAACAACGACACGATGAGCTTTTAAAGTTTAAGAATCAGAGAAGATATAAAAATTATTAAACAGTATAAAAATAAACTAAAAAGAAAAACCAGGTGTAAGAAATGGGACTTCAACAGCATGTAAGAATTCACATTTTTATAATTGTATAAAAGGGTCGGTAATCTTTGGTTAAAAACATTTGCATCCACGAGATTAGTGACATTCTTGTTTTACTTTTTTGGTTGTTGTCCCTCATCAATTTATTTATTAATTGTATTGTTCATCAAATATGTATTACTATCAATAGCGTGCATTATGATACTTTCCGGCCGTACAGTCTCTTCTTCCTCTACCACGCGCCTTTTAGGCATGGACAATTCCAGACGTTTCCAAAATTTCTTTAACTCTTTTGGGTTGTTCTCACCTGGCCACATGATATAGTTCACACAGTTAAGTAAGACCCTGAGGGTAGGATCAATTGTGTCCTTGATTTCGGTGATGTCCTCTAGAAGAATGGGAATAATGAGGTGCTTCTTCTGTAACATCTCTTGTTGTGCGCACTGATATTCGAACTTTGTAAACTCGCTCTTCACGTAGTTCTTGGACATCACTAGAATTGTTCTCCTACTGTTCTGAACTGCTTGAATAATGTTGTTGTTTGCGATTGCTAGAAATTGAAGAATAATACTGAGGATTTATTTTAGTCTCGCCTCTTCGATACAACATAACGATAGAAAAAGAGTGTGAGATGTCGATTATGCCATACATGTACATGGAAGTGTTGCTAGAAAATGTTAGATGTGAATGTCAATTACCAAATTAACTGAGGTTTGTATAAAGATGAGATTTTGTATAGAGTAGTATGAAATAATTCTGTTTAGTGTATTGCAAAGCATTTCTAGTAACTTCGTGGCTTCAAATAATGTTACAAAATATTGAAAGGTACAAATAACAATATTTTCGTAAATTGGGACATAGTATTAATGCAGTAAAGAAAATAGGTACAATGCATCTACAAATGACGGCCAGTATAACTGGTGGAGTAAGAACAGGGGAAGAACCACCGACCCACAAGAAGCTACTGGCAGCTTTCTCACATACCGATATTAGTCGAGCCCGAGACTCGAACCGACGTGGACAGAGGTAAGATGGCAGTGAAAGGTAAAGGCGATCGCTTTAGACCACCCGGCCATCCGGAGCCCACAAGAAAATAAACGAAGGGAAACATTAACATCACATCATATACGGGGAAAGTAGAAAGAAATGCTAACTTGAAAACATACGCTTTAAATCGCACAGTTCATATAATGGTTCCCCGACATTTCGTTGATTAGAGAACTGAATTGAATAAAAACTGGATGAATTCCTTGACTATTCTTGTCTCGTTGTATAAGTTTACTCTCTCTCTCTCTCTCTCTCTCTCTCTCTCTCTCCAGCTGCTACGCTAGTCATTAGCATGTACTGATTCTACAAACTGGTTACAGAGTTATGACGATTCATAAACGGTGTCGAAGAATATGTGTCGATAGGTTAATATGCGACAAATTGTCATTCTTTACATAATTTCACAGTCAACGACATGACGCTCGTGGAAATATTATGTTCCGTTGGAAACGAGAGGCTAAGGAAATCACATACTTTCTACAACTGCCAAGTCCTTGAAGTGTATATTGATTTTGAAGCCCATCTCCTTCTCTAGCATGGGGTACAGCTTTCGAAGCACGAACTCCTCGTCAACCGGGTCAGAGCGGTATAACACTAACGCATCCCAGATCCGATCATCTGAAAAAAAAAAACAAAGATAAAGTAAGCCAACTTCAGCCTGATAAAAACGGGAGCTTGTCTAGATAAGAAAATAGTGACATATTAAAACACTATACCTTAATGAGAGAAGCATGTATGTATGGTTTCAAGAATTTGAGAATTGTGGAACGTATTATATTTAGACATATTAATTATTAGGATATATATTGTACACAGTAAAGGTTGATGGGAGAATAAAGCAGTAAAGTACTGATGGTACAAGTAAAGTCAAAGTGTGCATTGGAAGCAATAATGTATTGATACTGTGAACCATACTTAGTGCATTGGAAGCAATAATGTATTGATACTGTGAACCATACTGAGTGCATTGGTAGCATGCATGTAAGGATACTGCGATCCATATCGAGTGCATTTGTAGCAGGCATGTAAGAATACTACAATCAGTATCGAGGATACCGATATTTTCACGAAAATACAATATACCATATCAGGCCCTTCGTGTCGATATGCGTATGATACAATCTTAGAATTTAAGATAATTGTGTAAAGGCAAATATTTATTTAAACGTTAAACTGAACAACATTGTAAGAATTATTGACTGGTGTAGTTTTTATCTGGTATCAATTTTCTTTTAAGTTGTTTAATCATGCTGCTTGAAGTATTAATAATGAAAGACACTTGGCACGCATTCAGAGCTAAAAAGAAAAGTCAATATTATTAACTTCTAACGGAATTGTGATGGAAAATGAAGCTCAGCATTTGCCATGTTAATGGAAAAACGTTAAGAACAGTATCGGGGCATATGTCGTATCTGATCATACGTATTGTGATATGGATCTCATCTCAACATTAGTGTTTTTAAACTCTCCTAAATGGCAGACAATATAGTCAATAGCAACACAAAGCAAGAGGGACATTGTGAGCAAAATATATATGAGATGCATCTTTTTTTAAGTTGGTGTGACGTTTGTAGTTCCTATGTATTGTGCGTTTACCAAATCAATGAATAGTGTTTATATTTAGGTTTTGAATCAATGTACCGACATAGGGGAAGCAGGTAGGTAGATTGGCTCGAAAGTCATTCCAATCGTCTGACAGTAACGGCGAGATCATGAAAAGCAAACTGAACTTCCACACCTTTTGTGGTAAATATTAGACTGATTTTACATGTATCGTCTATGCATTGATATTGTCACAATATATTGCTAAATATAAGCTTTTCCTAGCATACACATTTTGCAATTTATCGCGCGAACTAATTTTCCCTAACACATTTTGATATGTAAAATTACATAATGAAATACCACTTTATTATAGCAACACTGATTTTTTTCCCCTGACAGACATTTCTAAAACTTTGTATCTGGGGGTAGATATTACAGTTGAGATTTCATAAGAATCGTTTTATTGAAATAACAGTTTTCCGAATGAAGGGAGTCTGGAGATATACACTATTAAGACACCATTTTATTCGAATGAAGGGAGTCTGGATGTATACATTATTAAGACACCATTTTATTTGAATTAAGGGAGTCTGGAGATATACATTATTAAGACACCATTTTATTCAATTTAAGGGAGTCTGTAGGTATACATTATTAAGACGCCATTTTATGAAAGCCGTGTTATTGCAAGGATGTACTATCAAAATGTGAACAGTTGCATCGAACGTGCGAGAAGTGCATCTAAGAACCTATCTTTTCCCATTGCCCGCACTGTAGCAAGATTCCTGGAGGAAGTGAAAAAATCTTTCGGGGACCGAACACACTGACCGATTTTGCCCAATGGATCTTAGACGCTATCGACGAGACGTGGAGTCAAGACAACATCGAACATTATGGACATTGTCATCGCTATCCCACGGTGATGGCTCACAATCTCTCAGGATACGATGGACAATTTCTTCTCAAATACTATACGGAACAATGTACCGAACGTCCTAAAGTCACTTTGAACGGAGCCAAAATCATTTCCATGCAAGTGGGACAAGTGCAGTTTAAAGATTCCATGAGGTACCTGGCCACGCCTTTGAGTCGAATGCCTAAAACGTTTGGAATGACAGAAAAGGCCAAAGGATATTTTCCGCACTTTTTCAATACCGAAGCCAATCAACATGCCGTTCTACCACATTTGCCTGATGCTCACTACTATGACCCCGACAACATGCGCAACTAACAACGAGAAGCTTTCTACGCTTGGTAGCAAACTCACGCCTTGAACCCCATCGACTTTCAGGAAGAAATGTTAAAGTACTGTCGATCCGACGTGGACATTTGACGACGTTGCTGTGGAAAATATCGAGAATTTTTCATGGATCACGGAGGGATTGACCCCTTGAAAAAGCCTGCACCATTGCTAAAGAGTGTTCCTTAGTGTACCGAAAACGATTCATGCCTGAGAAGACCCTGGCTGTCCTACGCCCTCAAACGACCAATTTTGTCAAACGTCGATACTCAGTCAAAGCCGTACGCTGGCTGCATTACTTGTATGACAAGGAAGATAAATGCATTCAACATGCCAGAAACGGCAGAGGCTAAAAGACTATTGGACATCATGGATGGTTGAGACTTAGAAAACCCTAAGATCGTGTACGAGTTTAACGGTTGCTTATTTCACGGATGTCCTACCTGCTACCCTCAACGTGACACCAAAAATCAGTTTTTACAACGTACCATGCAAGACTTGTACGAGGCCATTTGTCAGCATCGCTTAAAGTTAGAACAGCAAGGATACCAAGTTGTGGAAATGTGGGAACACGAGTACGATCACCGTTTGAAAACCGATCCCGAGTTTAAACGCATCGTGGAAAGTTACAAGTTGGTGGACCCACTGAAACCGCGGGACAGTTTGTATGGAGGACGGACGAATGCTACCTGTCTGCTGTAGAAATCAAATACTTGGACATGTGTTCGCTATATCCGTACGTGTGCAAATATTGTCACATTCCTGCAGGGCACCCACAATTGCTGGCGGAACACATCGATGTGGACAACATTTGACAATAGCAAGGATTGATTAAATGCAAAGTCTTGCCTTCCACGGATCTGTACCGTCCCGTTTTATCTCACCATTGCCAAGAAAAACTGATGTTTCCTTTGTGCCGTACTTGTGCCGAAACGTGTAACCAAGACCAACCTTGTCAGCACATTCAGGAAGAACGGGCATTGACCGGAACGTGGGTCAGCGTGGAATTGTTTAAAACTCTGGAGAAGTGTACGAAATTTACCACTTTCTCAAGACAGAACATTACCACAAGGGTGACCCAGAAAGGCATATTATTACGTGTCTAGGCTCTTACAAACATTACAGAAAAGAGTGAAGACAACAAGCTTTGTAAAACTTAACAAATAATTTATTTTCCTAGAAAACCAAATTGAAAATGAGAAAAGGAACTTACGGTTTTACGAAACAAATCTAAAATTAATCCAAGAATTAAAAAACATAAAAGTCCAATTATTAAAAAAGTCCTGGATGAATCTGAATTCGAGTCCCGATGAAATTCAATAATGGAAGGCGATGACGTCTGTCGTAACCTTCAAAGTATAGATGTGTCAACAGTTCCTTGTTATATCACAGAAAATATGATTCCAGTTTTGAATTCCGAATAAATTTCAATGAATGTTTTGGTCCAAGAATTCTGTACGAGCACTTATATATTTACAGGGAAAAGAATCATTTGTATTCCATAAAATAGAATTTCAACTCAAACTGGTCACAACAAAACACCTTTAAGTGTCAATGGTTTGGAGCTCGAATGAACGATCTCTATAAAGACAACAGATTACACACAAGTTTAAGACGCAAAATAGATTCCAGGCTGAGGGTCACATGGTCATCCTTCCGGAACAAAATAGAAGCTTTTAACATGCCTAACATCACCTACTACCAGTATGGCCTTAACTGAAATCAATGGCTCTTACTCTGGGAAAGAATAATTTTTTTTTTTTAAAAAAAGGTGTTTACTAGAACTGCTACTGTTTCTGAATCAAGGTCAGAAACTAGATACAGTGTTTCTGTTATCAAGTCAAACAGAACTGAACTGAATTTCTGGAAAGTGTCAAATCCAGTAGACAAAGTTACCTTATAATAGCATGTAATGGAATAACAAATTTAAAACTAACAAACAAAAAATTAAATTAAAAATATATAACAATATTAGCTGACTACGTGGATACCTTTTTGAAACTGAAACAAGAAGCCAGCGGCTATCCTTCTTGGTGTCAAACCCCCGAAGTCCAAATGAAATTCAAAGAGAAATACTTGGAGCTGAAAGGCATCACTTTAGACCATATAGAGAAAAACGAAGGAAGGCGATCGTTTGCCAAAGTGATGCTGAATTTTTTTGTGGGGAAACATGGCACAACGACCGTGTTTACCCAAGACGGAGTATTTGACAGAACCTTCCCGCTACTTTCCAGATGATTCACGACAAAATCAAATATGAGAAACACGTGGTCATTCGTGAAGATTTGATTTTGGTCTATTACGAAGAAGAACTTGAGTTTGTAGAGGCCGACGAATTTGGAAATGTCATCATTGCAGCCTACGTGACAGACCATGCTCGCTTAAAATTGTACGAAGCCTTACACCAGTTAGAAGATCGTGTGCTGTATTTTGATACAGACAGTTGCGTCTACATCGATCGCCTTGGTCACCGTCACCCTGAAATCGAAAGAGATCGTTTAGGAGCCTGGACGAACGAGCACCCCGAAGACAAGATTCTAAGTTTTTCTAGCGGCGGTCCTAAAAATTACAGCTACGAATACCGGGACCAACGAGGACAAGTGCACACCGAGTGTAAAGTGAAAGGATTGAATCTAAATCATCGCACCAGTCGAGTGGTGAACTTTAACGTACTGAAAGAAGCCTTGCAATCTGGAGAGAATCAAGACTTTAAAGTGACCATCTACGAACCGCACAAGATTGCAAGTTTACCCACACATCAAATCGTTAGTCGAACTTACAAAAAGTGTATCAAATCGTGTACCAAAAGCGAGTGATGCTTCCCAACCACTTCACTTTACCGTACGGACACGATGGTATTGGTTAGCATATAAAAAGGGAAAATGTTCAAGACCGATAGTTCATTGTGCCTACAAACGCCAAACGAGAAAGATGAATTCTTTCAGTCAGACACAATTCAAGTCCAGTGATTCTCAAGTCGAGTGGAATGCTGTGCCTTACGATTGCAGGGATGCCGTTCGCTGTGACCTCAGCGATTCAGCACGACATCATGGTAACTTCGCTATGACTACTACTACTACAACAACACCTACTATAGAAAGTGATGCTTTGCGTGTCAAACCTGACGGATGCGAAAGCGATGACACTTGTTATCGTGGACTCTTTACTAGTTTTTATCCCAAATGTCATACTACCTGAGCAAACTACTTAATGTATTAAAACCGCTTCATCGAAATGAGTCAGTGAAAGAAGAATATTCTTTTCCTGTGCGCTTGTCTGAATATTGCAACTTTAAAAGTCGATTCCAAACGTTCAAAGGAAAGTGGTCTAAATATCTGGGAGGACCTACCCCCGAAGAATTAGCCACAGCTAGATTTATTTACTTGATAAAATCAAGTGCTTCAGTTGCGGTGTATCATTTCACGAGTGGAGCAGAAAGATTCGGCGTACCTAGAACATGCTCGATGGTCTCCGCACTGTCACTACATAGCTTAAAGGAACCCCAGTAATCTCTTCATGGATAATTTACAAGAGTATATCCGTGGTTCGCCTGTGGAGTTGAGAGAACGCATTTACCAAGAATTTGTCAAAATACAAATGAAACGCACAGAACAATTACATCCATTACGTCACCGATGTTTGAACCACTGGTACCTGAATGCTATAAGAGGACTGATTCTGGTGAAAGCGTTCCAGTGGTCAGACATTGATAAACTACCCAAGAACCATAAGGATTGGTTTGCTACTGATTCTATTTACTATAAGATAGCCTTACTGCATTGAATTCCAGAGGAAGACTAAGATGGTTACGAAAATCTTTTACACAGTCTGACCTTGGTTGATGAGGAAACTTCTGCTCGGTGTGTGGTGTGCAAGTTAGTGACTAAACAATTTAGATTCACCACTGAAGTACAATCAGCTCTGTGCAGAAAGTACATTTATTACCTCCGACAAAAAGAGGTATAAAAACTTGCTACCATGCCATGAACTTTATCGGCAGTGATGCAACAAATTCTGTGGAATGAAGTCAATGACACTATTCAAACTGTGGAGGATTACCAACACTTTTTACATGAACTGTGTCCATTGAATTGGGGACGTCGTGTGGTGTGTGTCTTAGTGACTTCCTTTCAGGGATTTCATTTACCAGCTGATTCCTTGTGGACTATTTACGAACACTACCTACCATAAAAACATGAGTGTTGTTCCTTTAAATGTACACGAAAGACTCATTCTGTCAAAAGCCTTGCACTTTCATCTCTTTACTTCTCTACCTCTCAGGGAAGAAAAGAGTCGTTAACGTTTAGTCGCTGAGGATGTTTACGAAGATGTGTCTATAACTTGTGACTTACACCCTCAGTGGCAATAAACGTGACTGGAAAAGTCTTGGTTTCGAGGCTTGGATGAAAGAAGTGGCGCAGTATGCCAAAGATTTGTGATCATGAAGTCAAACGTCCAGTGAAATAGGTAACTTTTAAATTTGTGTTAGCCACAGTGCCAGAAGAAGAATCCAACACCGAGGAAAACCACTCCATTCAGGAAAGAACCGTCATTAACATGGGCATCCCCGAAAAGCCATTCCGGGAGGACACCTGTGTGACTGTGCCTAGTGTAGAGACTCCAAGAACATTACCAAGTGTCCATAGGACACCACACCTTCGTTACCCGTTTGTATATTAACTTGTTTATATTCCAATTTGATTGTTTTGATGTGTATATTCTCGATGTGCTTAGCCATTTGGCTTTTATGTATTTTTGCCTTTCGTGTTCAATTTAAAAAATTTTGGAATAGACGTGTCCTGAAAAAAGTATAAAAACATTGGGTTTGTTTCTGTTCGTTTCAAAAGTGTCATCACCTTTAGTATGACTACCTCTGCTGCTCTACTACCTCTTCCTCGACTTTCAAAGTCATCGACGTAAACTTAGATCGTGCCGTTTGGGAGGCCTTATATCTTCCCCATCCCTTTAACATGTAAATAGCTGGACCGAGCGATTCAGGCAAAACCGAATTTGTCAAACGTTTGATCGAGCATAAAAGCCATTTGGTCGATCGCCCACCTCAACGTATCGTGTGGTGTTACAAAGAGTGGCAATCGGTGTACAGCCTCCAGCGAGAAAGTCAAGGAGATTCCGTCGTTTTTGTGGAAGGCATTCCTAGCGAAGACGACGGGATCGTGTCTGATCCCAGTCAAACACATCTGGTTATCTTCGACGACATGTTAGGCGAAGACAAAGAAGAAATTAAACTGTGGTTTACGCGCAAAGGGCATCATCGTAATGCCAGCGTCATTTGCATTACCCAAAATTTGTTTCAACAAAGTAAAGCCCATCACACCATCTGTCTCAATACTCATTACGTGGTCTTGTTTAAAAGCCCTAGAGATAAATCGCAAGTGCAAGTGTTAGAGAAACATTTAGGAACTCATGGCTGACGATGCCACTCAAACCCCACACGCCTATTTACTCGTGGATTTAAAACAAACTACCCCCGATTATTTGCGATTTCGTACCCATTTGTTTCACAACTGGTGCCAAGACGGAGGGCCTGTCGTGTACACGTTCCCGTCGACTTAAAAAAAATCTATAAAAACCTCCGACACTTTTGGCCTGTCTCACACAGCGTCAACATGACGTCCCTTCAGTCTCATCTTCCCGTCAAATTGATTCGTGCCTTGTACGGCATAAGTCACAAAACAAAATCCACAAATACGTGCTCGTGTCTGAGAAGCCAGACTCAAAGAAGTTTTACGATGGTTTATGGTGACAGTACGTCAATTACTTCGAGGCATTCTTCACATCCCTCATCAAACCAAACTTTTATTTTGAGAGAAACAAAGTAGTCTTGACGCAACTGGCAGATCCCCGCATCGACACTCAAACCAAAAAGCAAATCATTTTGAAAGCTGGAGATAGCGGTACTCTGGAAGGTGTCATCATTTGTTCCCTCTTAAATTAGGATCTAAATGCTCTAGCAGTGATCCGCAAGAAAAAAGTCACTCCCGGCCCAAACGTACCCAGAAGAAAAAGAGAAGTGGTGTCAAGACCAGGTCACAGCTCCAGAAAAAGAAAGGTCCCAAGAAAAGTCCCAAGAAAAGACCCAAGAAAACAGCTTCTACCCGCAAGAGAGGCACTGCGACCCGGATGCTACTTTACATCCCCAAGCCACGATCTGCAGCAGGGACAGTGTCTCTAGTAGCCTCAGGTTTTTCCACTTCACCGTTACTAGTGATGTCAGCCAAGTCCGATTTGTCACCCGTCTTTCCTAATTTGATAAAAAATATGAACCTGTGTCTCCAGGAACTCCTCTTCCAGTGGTGACACCCTCCTTCTCCTCCTCTTTAACTGCAGCTGCAGCTGATAACAAAGTACCTGCCCCCAAAATCAAAGTCGAAGAGAGATCGGGCATGTTACAGAGTTTACTGGACTTATGCAAGCAAGTACTGTCCCGATTTAGTCCGTTGCGAACCCCTCAACATCGAGTGTTGCCTGTCAAAAAGGTGATAAGACGGACCTATTATCAGTGGCGACGCATTCCACTATAAGAAAAAGACCCGTTCCAGGCAATGGGTGCCAGTGTTTTTGTGCTCCTGAGCATAAAAAGATGTCATCCACCAGAAGTGCACACCATCACCATCGCCGTTCTCCTGTCAAGAAAGGAAAAAGAAAAGAACAGTCTCGTCGTTTGACCAAACATCCGAAAAAAGTCTAGCCCAACATCGTTCACCCAAGAAAGGACCCAATCGTCCAAAGAAAAAGAGAAGCAACCAAAGGGGAGGATTATTTGATGGGAGAGTAAAAGAGTTCGTCAAAAATACTGGTCAAAAACCCTTTGACCTACTCCAAAAATACACCCCTAAAAAAAGTAAGATAAAAGGACGTGTGCCATGTCATCGACGTCACTGTATTTTGTGTGTGCTCCGGAACAAACAAAGATGTCACCCCCAAGAAGCCACCCCTCTTCACCTCAGAAAGGAAAGAAAAGGAAAGGACTGCCTCCTCGTTTAGCCAAACATTGGGACGTGTTGTCCGTTCTGTCCAAAGTCCCTCCACCAATACAAAAATAACTCAGTCAAACAGCCTCAAAAGACGTCGTCGATACCGCGTGCGAATATTGCCTGAATGTCTTGAAAGGAACGATACCTTTGTTTCAACATCAGAAAGAACACTTTGCCAGGCATCGGCACGTTCTTCTGGTGAAAAAGAAAATACCCGTCCGTCAAAAGAAAAAGATGTTGGTGCAATGTGGAGGAATGTTGCCCCTGTTGTTTGGACTCTTGGTGAAAGGAGTATTGGGAACAATGCTGTGAGGACTCAATAGAGGTTCTTTCCCCATGGGGTCCAAGATAAAAGCGACCAAGAAGATAAAAGGGACCTCTTGTGTGATAAGATCTCATATGTGTACTTTGGAATCTGATGAAAGGACGAAGGCTGACTTTAGTCCCTTACAAACGATCGATGGAATTCCATCGTTGGTAAGAACAACGCACCCCGTATTTACCTCCCAGTCCTCATCTGACCGAGATGTCCCAGTTACAACACGACTTGCAATCTTTCATGGATCTCAGCGATTTGTCAGAAACGGAAAAATCGGAACGGTACGGTCAAGTGTTGAAACGACTTCAACTCTTTCACCAGAAAGCTTTAGACGAAACAGCTTAATCGACTCTGAAAGATTTTAAGATCCTGATGAAAAGTGCATCACCATACCCATCCCCAGCGACCAAGACAGACCCAGCCACACGGATGCCTGAGGAAGAAGAAGAACGAGAAGTCTTTCAAACACCGTCAGCGGCTCCCATTCCTAGTAAGAATGCAACGGCCTTGTTGACCCTTTCCCCCACACCCCAACGAAAACTCAAAGCTATGGTTATGAAGATGATGTCCACTCCTCCTTCGACAGAAGTGAAATAGAAAGAAGGAAAAGCAGAAGTGAAAAAAGTAAGCAAGATAAAAGTCATCCTATTACCACCACCACCACTACCTTCCACTCCAGCTCATGTGGCACGCCGGACACGTAAAGCCGTTTCCAAACCATTACCTCACCCAAGCCTGAGTAGCATCAGTGAACAGTGGGCAACTTACTGAAGAGAGAGTCCTGATGGAGCATTTGTTAGCCAGCATTTACAACGATCCAGCCCATCCTGCGCGTTACGGAGGAGTTCACAAATTGTATCGTGCTCCCAAAACAAGACTCAAAAGTATCCGTTTACCTCAAGTGCAACGACAGTTACAAGAACAAGCCAAGTGCACCTTGCACAAACCCATTCGACGATAATTTTCCAGAAGTCGCACGCGAGTGGAGGGTATTGATTATCAATGGCAAACCAATTTAGCCGATGTATCTCATTTGGCCACCTACAATCGTGGCTACAGATATTTTGTTTTGTGTCAACGACATCTTTTCCAGATTTGCCTAGATCGTACCTTTGACTTCCAAATCGAGCACTGAGTTAGTGCGAGCCTTAACACTGGTGTTGAAACAAAGCGGTCGTCACGCTCTTCGATGGCAAACCGACAAAAGCACAGAATTTCTGAACCAAACTTTACAAAAAGAATTGAAGAAACGAGACATTCGTGTTTTCACCACCTAGAATCTCGAAACCAAAGCCAGCATCATGGAACGTTTTCAACGCATATTGAAAGAACGTATGTGGAAATATTTTACGCATCAACACACACGACGTCTTGCCGCGCCTAGTCAAAGCGTACAATCAATCTTACCATCGGAGCATCGGATGAGCCTCCGAAGAAGTGACTCCCGACAACGAAGTGTTCGTCTTTGAGCGCCTGTTTGGTACATCCCTGACTGTGGCTGTTCGCAAGAAAGGTGGAGTGTTGACGACGGGAGATTGGGTGCGTATTGGCAAAACCAAACGCACTTTCGACAAAGGTTACTTAACCAACTGGACCACCGAATTGTTTCGTGTCACTGGACGAGTACTTGGCCGTCATCCTGCCGTCTATAAATTGGAAGACATGAACGGAGAAGTGTTAAAAGGAACTTTTTATTTGCCTAAGTTACAACGCGTGACCAAAAAAGAAGACGAAGTGTACGGCATTGAAAGCATTCTCGATCAAAGAACCCGTAAAGTGGAGAAACGTCGTGTCAAAGAAGTCAAAGTACATTGGAAAGGATATCCGCCGAGTTTTGATTCTTAGATGGACGCTTCGCAAGTCATCGACTATAAAATAAAGTGACCATCATTCCTTTCAACACAGCCTGAATAACAACAGTGACCACTCCTTCATCGAGTTCTTCTCTGCAAGATCTATAATGGCAACCCCTGTGGGTGTGGTGTGGAGAACGTGTGCCTAAAACGCAAATCGTCTTTTTTCTGCCAAGTCTTTGTGGTGTATTGTGTCATCGGTGTTGCCATTGCCAATTTGAGTTTGCAACAATGAGATAAACAATTGTGGACCATTTTACTGAGTAGTTGCATTCGTTACCTTCTATCCAAACTTCACCTAAATACTCTAATAGTAACAACGGGAGTCTTGCGAGCAACACCAGTCACCATCCCAACAGTCACCACAACAACAACAACCCTCTTTTGGACACTTCTCTGATCGCGAGCGACCCTTCGGAAAGCAGAACTCTGGAAATATGAATAACCAATTTTACTTAACTTTACCCAGTGACAGTTCCATGGATGTGTTTCCGCATAATACTTTGTGCTGTTTCACGGCCAAATTGCTTCAGGCCATCCAATTGGATCACGAAGCCCGTTGGGAAGTGGCTTTGGTCGAAATGATTGATCCCACACAAATCCTAAACCTCACCGAAAATCAACCGAAGTTTTGGGTCGAAATCCGGAATATACAAGTACAAGAAAACTTGGTTACCAATGATCCTGGTTTTTACCAATCCAAATATACATCACAAATCAATTCTCCCTGGAGCATGTATGAGATGAAAATTCCTGCAGGCTATTATTTTAACGGTCGACATTTGGTGGAAACGACCGTCAGTATTTTCGACAGTCAGCTTGGCAAAGCCCTGACCAAACAGAACAAACATGTCATGATCGAATACTATAAAGTGGCTCATCACCTATTGATGAAATTTACGAATGCCCACATGTTATTCTTCACTTTTAATCCCAGTTTACTGGGCATGTTGGGTGGAGAAGATCACCTTATCTAATGGTCAGGTTTCCCCTGACATCAGCATCTGCAGCAACAGTCGATTTTTAAAGTTATTTTCTCACCCGGTAGAATTGAACGGAGGATTGAGTTTGATCTTTGTGTACTCCGATGTGGTGGAGTACAGCGTGGTGAGACACACAACCTCATCATTACTTCGAGTCATGCCTTTCAAAGTGGGTTCTGCGGTGACTGCTGACGAGGAAAATGGGAACACCTATCACGTTCGCCGAGAGTTTTAACCTCCTCATTATTTGCCCGTCAGTAAGTAGCATTTCGAGTGTCAACATTGGTATAAAAGGAGATCTGGGACAAAATATTGGATTCTCGAAATGAAAAATCACGGTGAAACTCCATTTTCGAAAACGATTCTCTAACGACTTGCAAGGCATGTATGCTGCGTACCGAGGAGTCCCTCGACAGCGAGGACATGGTTTAGGTAATATGCTGAAATCCGCGTTTCGTCAGTGGCCCCCGTTTTGAAACCGATGCTGACACGAGGATTGCACGCCTTGAAAGATGCCGCTTTAACGGAAGGAATAGAATTTGTTCAAAATGTCATCATCGACAAAGAAAATCCCAAAGAAGCTTTCTTGAGAGCAGGAAAAAATGTCTTGCTCCAGACTGGTAAAGACATTTTGGGCCGACGAGAAACTTCTATTAATTCACTGAGCGCTGCCCAGACAGGCATTCCTTCTTTCCTCACGCCGCAGCAAGGACAAGGCAGAAAGAGACGAGACGAAGATACCCCTGCAGAGAACTTCACACACACATATCCAGAAAGACAAAGAAAAAAAGATCCGTCAGAGAATTAGAGTTTTTGATTATTAAACAACAGAGAGAAAAAACGATGCACAGAGAGTCTTGCGAATGTTCCAAGTCGGAACTGGATCTGTTTGCCATGCCACCCACCATGATGACGATGCAAGAATCCCAATGGGGTGAAGTTCATCCCATCTCCTCTTTGACGACCTCAGCCGCCATCGAATTTGAAATCAGAGAACAGCCCGAAGATTACATCAATCTGAATAGGAGTTACTTGTATATGAAAGTCAAAGTGATCGAAACGGAAGACACCGCTCCGGTAGCCGAGGCCAGAGTAGCTCCCGTTATAATTTCATGCATTTCTTGTTCAGCGAAGTGGATTTGTACTTGAATAAGAAACTAGTCAGCAGCAACATGGATACTTACTCTTACTTAGCGTACCTCGAAAATCTCTTGACGTACGGAAAATATGCCAAGAATACTCATCTTGATGCTTGCGTAGTATGGAAACCTGACACATCAGCGAGGACAAGTTTAACAACACAGTCCTGACAGCAGCTGAAGATCCTCACAATGTGGCCTTTAACGACCGTCGAAAGAACATCCCGCAAGGATGTAGTTTAGAACTGATGGATCGTTTGCATTTGGACATGCGGCTGCAAGAAAAGTATTTACTGAATAGTGTGGATGTCCGCCTGAGACTGAATCTCTGCAGTACCGTTTTCCATTTGATGGCCAATGCCAACGAGTACAAAACTATCATCCAAGAAGCCAGACTCTACGTGCGACGCGCGAAAGTGTTACCTAAAGTGGGAAACGACATCAGTCATACTTTGGGCAGAACGACTGCCAAGTATCCAATATGGCGTGTGGAAGTGAAAACCTTCACCATGCCGCTGGGCTCCGATCCAAGATCGAAGATCATCAGTTCCAAGGACAGTTACCCAAACATTTAATCGTTGGTATTGTCAGCAGCGAAGCCCTCAGTGGAGACATCACTGCCAATCCTTTCGAGTTTAATCACAACAGAGTGTCCAAGATCGAAGTCAGTCTCGATGGTAAGACCATGTGTACCAGACCCTTCGAACCTAACTTTGCCGAGAAGAATACTTGAGATCGTACGTGTCCCTGTATGAAGCCACGGGACAGCTAGGGACCAACACCAGCCATGGCATTTCGTTCATGGGCCTTTGATTTCACTCCAGACCAAATCAGCGACGAAGGACGTTTCCACCCTAGAAAATCCGGTCAACTGCGTGCGGAACTTCAGTTTGCAGAAGCTCTAACCGAGACGGTGAACGTCATCTTGCATGCCAAATTCGACAATACTCTAGAAGTCAACTGCTTGAGGGAAGTAATTCTAGACTATTAGAAGCTCTGGAAGATTCTTATCCCTCTTTGAATAGTGGAGACTCTTTGGAAATGGAATGCAAAGATATCTTGGAAGAAGAACCACCCATCAAAAAGATAAAAACCAAGAGGACATGGTGAAATCCAGATGGCCAGAATAAGAACAACATTTAGTCTCCTGTTTTGCCAAACATATGGCAGAAAAAAGTACAGCGTTGACCAAGAAACATTGCTATTGATGTCAAAACGATCATCCCAGTCACCTTCAGCACGATAAATGTCTGAGGCTGAGTCAAGAAGAAAAATTGGACGAGTATCTGGATGACGCTTGGGGTCTCATCTCGGAGGAAGCAGTTTTGCATCAGTGGTATAAAGGCTTGCGTGACCATTCCTCCCCTCCATTTACTTCTCTAGAGATCCGTCGCATCGAATCTCTCTTTGCACAAAGACAAAGGGAAGTGTCGTTTACTTGACAGAGATTTTCAAGCAAAAATCAGGATTGAATTGACGACTCAATATTACCTGTGAAAAAAAAAAAAAAACTATAAAAAAATTGGATACTTGGGAACTTTATTACCTTTCGAAAAACAATTCGTACACCGCTTCTTGGAATACTGTCGTGTGCGCTAAAGATGAACTTCCTCATCGCAAACCTAAAGACCATCAAGCTTATATCATCAAAACCGACGAAAGTCATCTCCCAGGAACCCACTGGGTGGCCGTCTACTTTCCCCACGATGACCGTGTCGAGTATTTTGATTCGCATGGATTACAACCTTTGGAAGACGACATCATCGACTTTATGAGAAGAAATGGCAAGACGACACGATTTAATAGTGTGAAATTACAAGGCACATATTCCATGGTGTGTGGACAATATTGTTTGTATTTTCTTCATCAACGCAGTCTTGGACATCCCTTAGAACATTTAGTGACTTATTTTGATAGTGACTGTATGTATGCATGTATGCTCTTTCACTTCTCTCTGTCCCTCTGGGTTAGGTGAGCTATAGCGTTCCTACCAAAATAAACGCAGGGATGTTTTCTATCGCTTAAGCGCTTGAGACATAAAAAGCGAGGCGGTCGCCAGTCTAGCCAAAATACCACCTCCAGCTGATGAACTACTTAGATCCAATCATAAAACTGGCAATGCAACTGGAAAACAGGTTACCAACCAAATAACGAATGCAATGCAAATAGAGATCAGGCTTCATCATCTAATTCACAAGGAAAAAACATAAATAGCAATGTCAATAGACAACAGGCACCCGTACCCTACCCTAAAGCCCCAGTTATACCATATGGTAGCATTTCAAGCAATGGCCATAGTAATTTGATTAAGACTGATATTAAAACCAATAAATTAGAATATTTCCACTAAGCGTTATGCTCCAATACTTAGGGGAACTAACTCCCGGTATTCTTGTCCTCACCGAAAATAATCAAACACCATGTATGGCGATTTTTAAATTAGTTCGTGATCTCCTGGAAAAATACCTAACTATGACCAAATAAATATCTTATCCAATAATAACAATTTTAGTAAATTCTATACTCAAAAAAGAATAAAAATGAAAAACAGACCCTTACAATTTGGCAATGGAACTGCCAAGGACTATTGCAGAATAGCCCTGAATTAATAATCAAACTAAATAAAGAAACTATCAAACCAGTCACTATCTGCTTGCAGGAATCACATAGAACAAGTGCTACCAGAGACATTCCGAAAATCCCAGGATTTTCTACAGGTTATTTTCACAATAGATAAAATGGTATAAAAGGAGGGGGACTAGCCATTTACGTCAGTAATTCATTGCCGAATTTCACAGTAGGACAAATTAACAATAATAGCTTGGAAACACTTGAGTACCATTCCGTAATTATCCACACAGGACATTCGGTGCTCGAGGTTTTCAATATTTATGACCGGGGAGGGAAACACCCAATCACTCCACAAATGTACGCCCAACTGTCTAGTAGTAGTGGCAATGAGTATATAATATGTGGAGATTTTAACGCCCACAACAAAAGATGGGGACGAATTCGTCAAAACAAAAGAGGAAATTAATTGAGGAATGGCTATACAGCTCTAACCTAGTGATACTTAATAACGGATCACGTTCCAGAATAGACCTGGAAAATGGCTCACTGTCAGCCATAGATCTAACCATTTTGTACCACCAATCTAGCTACAACAACACATTGGGAAGTAGATCAGAATAGTACACTGCGAAGTGACCACTTCCCTATAATCATCACTATCAATCTAACCTCCCAAATCTCCAACTTCACCAAAATTCCAAGATGGAGGCTTGATAAAGCCGATTGGAGCACATCTGGAAACATACTGGCTAGTACAAACAGAAAATCTCAGAGACGGCAACATAGACATTTTTAACCAAAACATACTAGAAAGTCTAACAACGGCCGCAACCAGGAGCATACTTATGACAGGAAGAGGAAACATCCCAAATGTAAAACCGTCAGTCCCTTGGTGGAAAGACGAATGCAAAAAAGCCCTGAAGGAAAAGAAAAGAGCCCTAAACAGATTTAAACATACAAGACAGTCCTTGGATTTTCTTACATACAAATCCAAGGAAAAAACAGCAAATCTCATTATTAGCACTGCGAAAGAAAATTCATGGCTCAAACCTAGATTTCAAATGCAATGCAAACAGTTATGGAGCAAAATTAAGGCATTGAAAGGAAAGACAATAAAAACCATACCAAAAGTAACAGGAGCAAAAACAAACAAAGAAAATGCAGACCTACTTACCAAACATTTTGCGGGAATGAACAGTAACAGCAAACACACAACCCCATTCCAAAACCACCAAAAAAGAACGGAAAACAAAATCCTCAGTTTTTTTGTGATTTGGAAACGAAAAATAGCCCGCTTAACACAGACTTTAGCATTCAAGAATGGAAAACTGCTCTAAAGGGAAAAAAAATCCACCTCATCTGGAGAAGACAATTTGGGATATGAAATTCACCAGAATATACCGGAAAATATGGAAATCGCAATTGTCGACCTTGTCAATACATCATGGAGAACCAGAACAATCCCACATAAATGGAAACAAGCTATCGTAATTCCAATTCCTAAAAAGGGTAAAGACCCGATAGAAATAAAATCTTACAGACCAATATCTCTCACAGACAACATATGCAAAGTGATGGAAACGATGATTAATAACAGGCTCAAACATCATCTAAAGAGCAATAACCTGATTTCCAAAAATCAAAGCGGCTTTCGCAATAAAAGATCCACCCTAGATCAATTATTTAGACTAGAATCATGCATCAAATTAGCATTTAACGCTAAGTGAAAACGCGATCGCAAACTCATAGCGATTTTTCTTGACCTTGAAAAACCCTTTGATCTAGTGTGGACCAATGGCTTAATTGCGAATTTGACCCATTACGGTATCAATGGCCGCATGCATCGGTGGATATCCAATTTCCTAAATAGACGTCAAATCAGGACAAGAATAGGGGACCAATACTCAGACACCCATGTACTAGAGAACGGCACCCCTAAGGGAAGTGTCTTTTGTCCCACCCTATTCAATATAATGGTCAATGATCTAGAGCGCTCTGTCGACCTAACCAAACTAGATCTATCCCAGTTTGCAGACGACAGCGGCTTCTGGAGGGCTGGAAACCCATACAGTAACCTAATTATCACGGAAATTCAAAAGAACCCAAACCAAATCGGCCGCTGGACCAACAAATGGGGATTTAAAATCTCCAAAAGAAAAACATTTGGAGCAATGTTTTCCCCCAAATCAAATACTACTAGAGATTACCCGACCCTTTATATCCAAGGCGAACAAATAAAATTTGAAAAGATAGCAAAATTCTTAGGCATGTATTTCGACGAACATCTTACTTGGAACTACCACATCACAGAACTTGCTCGAGCATGCAACCAAGATTTAAACCTTCTCCGAAATATTAAAGGATTTAACTGGGGAGCCGAGCAAGATACGCTCTTGACACTATACAGATCACTAATTAGGTCTACATTAGATTATGGGTGTCACAACTATGCGTCAGCCAAGCCAAAACTATTAAACAAACTGGATACTATCCAATCCTAGGCATTACGCATATGCACAGGAACGCCCAAAAATACCCCTAATGAAGAACTTCAGATGCTCGCAGAAGAACCACCGCTCCCACTAAGGAGAGAAGAGTTAATACTTAGATACGCGAAAAGAATCTCAATACACGAAGATTCGCGCCCCACCAAACGAATCATCAGATGATGCAACACCGCATTCAGCCTCAGGTTAGTACCAAATCCACCAGGAGGAAAAAAAATCCACGAATTAAGTAAGGTTCTAAACTTATAAAACATACAAGCTGATCAAACTAGATTTCCTGATCCAACTCCATGGACATATAAAAGACCCAAAATCAACCAACAAGCGATACGATTCCGATCCAAACACGACCACCCGCTAGAATTAAGATCAAGAATACGAACAGTTACTGATGTGTCCTACAAAGACTATATAAAAATCTATACTGACGGATCTAAAACAAATAATACCGACATAAGTTATACCAGAATAGAGCACAGAACTGGGAGATAGATTACCAGACAACTGCTCCATATACACAGTAGAATTTTGGGCCATAATGGAAGCACTCAGATGGGTTCAATCAAACAATACCCGTAAATTTATAATTATTAGCTATTCACTAATCGTCTTAAGATCACTAGAAACCGGACACTGACAGCCGAGATAATTTCATGAAAGAGATCAATCTCCTCTTAAAAAACACGGAATATAATAAACAAATTATTGAATTTATGTGGGTACCATCTCACATCGACATCCGTGGTAATGAAAAAGCGGACCTAGCAGCAAAGCTCAAATTGAAAGAAACTGACAACAAGCTGAACTACAGCACCAAGGAAATTTATAGCATCATTGGTAGAAAAATTATGGAAAAATGGCAACACGAATGGGACAACAAGCCAAAGGACGTACACTGTAGTCTATTCAAAACACAGTGTGCAGGAGCTCACAAACGCCCTAGCTGGACAATAAACACCATCAAAAAACCAATAATAGAATTAGAACTGGAAGAACCCTATTAACCAGCAGTTTCGGAAAATACCTACCGACCAATATGGACTAGGGCCCCAATTGCCCTCATTGAAAACCCCTTGAGAATTTAGAACACGTCTTCAATGTGTGCCATAAATACCAGACACATCGGGAAACATTTATTACCCTACAAAAATCAATAGGCTCTCCATCAATATACCAAAATGTTTTGGAACACGCCAATCCTAACCTCAACCTGACATACAATAACATATTGTATTTCCTCAAGTCCATAGGTAAACAAGGTAAATTTTAACTGTTACCTTTTTTCGCCCTCCACTTATAATAGCTTTCCTTGTGTTTTAAAAGAGCCCTCCTAACTCTATTAGTCATTACAATCCCTTAACGCCCATGATAGGTTAACTCAGGCAATGCAAATAGTAACAAATTCCATGCAATGCAAATAAATATCAGGAACCAAACATCATGATGATCAGGCCTTGCAAAAACACAGATGCGGTCACTCCTTCTTGTGATGGGAGCAAGAGTTCAGGTCGCATAGGGCCTGGTCACGCCGGTGCGCGTACTCAGACCCAACACTGGTTTGAGTGGTTCCTCTGTCTTGATATGTCTGACCCATGAACCCATTTGAATCCTGAACCATACAGACACAAATTAACATATGCGGCAATGTAATCAAATCCACCCTAATCGTATCTGACAATTCCAAAACCACTATTCCAGGAAAATAGCAATGACAATGGAAACAGGTAAGCCCAAATATAAAGTAATACTTTTCGAGGAGTATTAACAACCTCTACAATACTTCTACTATCCACTATTCTACCACTAGGATGAGGTGGGGAAATAACTATAAATATATTTATTATAACACTCAAACTGTCCATCAAAACGTATCATATATAAGGTGGCTTAAACCTAGCCATCAGGAGGCCCAGCCACACAATGTGGGAACGATTGACACAAATATCAAAGTTGCTAATTACTGAGGACCCCATATTAGAACTATAAGGTGGTCAATAATCCAAGACCATCAGGCCCCGCTGCACAATACGGCACACTAACTAGATATAGGTCCTTAAGGCACCAAATAGACATATAAGGTGACTAAAACCGCAGTCATCAGAACCATCGCACAAGGCGGAACCATATATATATATATATATATATATATATATATATATATATATATATATATATATATATATATATATATGTATATATATATATATATATATATAGTTGGAACCAAAATATTAACGTTTTGAATAAATGACCCCAAATTAGATAAGCTATCCCACTTCATCTAATCTCTTACACAAAAATTTAACAGCACAGAGTATCATTATTCCAAATTGCGACATCTTTAAATTTCGGAAACATGGGATCCATGATGTTAACAAGCGGCTTCCTTCCCGTCACCATCCCTCCTGCCTTTCCTCGTCCGGACATTGGAACTAATCAGTGTGTCATGCACACTATAAAGCGTTGAGGGGGTGAGGCACCATACCGCTCCCCATGAATAATTAATAAACCCTCGTATGAGGGTATTAAATAGTCGTACATGCCCAATGGGCGATAAAGATTCAAATCCAACAGTCAGTCAGTTAGTCTAACCATCCATTGCTGACTCGTCAACACGTAAAGATGTCTTCTAAACTAGCTAAGCTGAACGAAGCCCACTTGCATTTACATCGTGTCAGGCAAAACCTGATGCGAAAGCCGGAAGAAACAGAATGCCAGGAAAATCACAGTGGCACAAGACCTCATAGAAGAGGTCTTTAGAGAAGAAGTGAAGAAAGAAGAGGAGATGTGGATAGAGAGATATATCTGCTGCGGAAATAGCAGAGAGAGAGAGAGAGAGAGAGAGAGAGAGAGAGAGAGAGAGAGAGAGAGAGAGAGAGAGAGAGAGAGGGAGAAGGAGAGGGAGAGGGAGAGAGAGACAGAGACAGAGAGAGAGAGAGCAGCAGCAGCAGCAACACTCATATGTCTGGAAAAGATGTTTATTCTCTCATGCCTAAATACATTTAGTCGATTGTATAGTTGTTTGTTTGTATATGTCAATGTCTCTATACATGTCCCTGTCTCTATTGTGTTTGTCGCTATTAGAGTAGCGCGTATTCAGGTCAGCCACTTGCAACACTGTTGCCATTATTCCCCTAGTGTCCATTACAGTAAAGTCATTGAAGCTAGAAATTTTGAGGCTATAAATATAGACTTGGGTTATTACATAGGAATTTCCACCGGTTGTAGCTATAAATAGATACTAGGCTTTATAAACAGGATCGTCACACAAATTGAGGCTATAAATATACCCTGGGTTTTCCATACCATTTTCCACACGTTATAACTAAAAATAGATAGAAGGATGAGAAAAAGAAGTAGAAGAAGAAAAATGCAATGGAGAAGATGAGGAGCTGGTGGAGAAGAAGGGAGGAGAGAACTTAGAAGAAAGCCAAAGGCTCTTTATAGGGCCATTCATATGTCTCGACAAAATGTCTATTCTCTCCTGCCTAATTCTTTTTAGTCGATTGTATAGTTGTTTGTGCGATAGATATATGTAGATAAATCTATGTTTGTGTGATAGATCTATGTCTCTATACATGTCTCTAACCATGTCTCAATGTCGATGTCTCTATTGTATTTGTCCCTTGTCTCTAGAGTATCGCGTATTCAGGTCAGCCACTTGCAACACTGTTCCTCTCTGCTCTGCCAGATTGTGGCCAGCCACTTGCAGCACTGTTGCCATTGTTTTCCCCAGTGTGCAGTACCGTGACGTCACCCCTCTCCAATTCCCCTTGTCCCTAGACAGACCCAATACATTGTCGCTATACATCCCTATGTTAAATTCCCATTGTCCCCAGACTGGCACACCCATTTTAAAATCCCTTTTGTCCCCCAAGGGCCGCGACCATGTTTTTAATGGTAAGTCCCATTGTCCGTATATCAAGCCGCCCCCCCCCCCTTGTCCCCAGGACAGTCCCACGTTGTTCGATTTCCCCCTTGAGGCTAGACAGTCCCTTATATAAACCCTTTGAAGCTAGACAGTCCCACCTTATTCCATTTTCCGTTTGAGGCTACGGTACAACCCATCAATCAATCTTGAGGCTAAGGTACGACCCCCTAAATTTAACATTGAGGCCTACGTGATGCTGCTGTGCCCCACATACTACTAATACATGCTTAACAATAGCGTAATGTTAAAAAAAGCCCCAATGTAAAAAACTTCAGATTTTGGGCCCGCTTCTTGAATGTCCCAGGCAAGGTGTGGGTGACACCCCTGATGGTTAACAAAACTCAGCATACCTTGGTCCTCGTAGGGATGAAAATAGTGTACAATCTCCATGATTACGATAACGCGGTTTTTCCACATTAGGTAGGGCAAAACAATCAACACCAGCAGCAACATGAAGAGCACCACGACGCACACTCCGACTAGCCATAGGTACCACATCTCTTTTTCCACTTGCACCCGTGGGTTACCTGTGTTGTCTATATGAATAATAAGAAGGCTTTTATAAAATATATATGTACCTTGAAATCTGAAAATGAGCAACTCATCTTTGGATCGATTTAATGTTTCGCGGTAAATAAAACTGACTCATTATCAAAGTAGGCTAATTTGCTCGAGATTAAACACACGTGTACGTAGATCTTTGACACAGCAAACAAATGCTTCTAATGTAATTTGAGTGTCCAAGTGTATAAAATGATATAATTCTTTGCGACAGTGGAATATGGAGAGAAATTTAAAAAGTAATATCTTTCAAAATTCATATATAAATTTAACAATCAACTCTGAAGTGCTATTATTCTAACTCTCTAAACACTTTTATATGTAACAACCTTCTAAAATAAATGAAAGATTGTCGAATGATGCTCAGTTTCTACATTTAAGTGCCCATAGGTATCTATTGAAATTTACTTATCGGTAATACATTTGGGTAATCCTGGTTTGAAGGTATGTAGTCACATTTCTTTCCTAGTCGATGAAAAATAGTTTTAAGAGGGTTTTTACCAGAGTGGGATCTTTTAAGTGGTTTAATTGGGAGTATGTAAAAAAAGAGTTTGAAAGTAAAAAAAAAAAAAAACCAAAATATTATTTAGCAACGAGTATGCAAACACTTACGTATTGGCTTCAGTGTCGCACAACGTTCGCCACTGTAGGATGGGTTACAGTTACAGTACTGGGAACTGTCTGCCATGTTAAAAATACACTCCCCATGGGGTCCACAGTCAAGACAACACGGTTCTGTACAAAGATCACCGACAGCTCCAGGATAACACTCACATCTCGTGATCAAGGTCTCATTGTCCGTGACACAGTCTCCATAAAGGCAGGGTATCACTCCCAGGCAGAACCGAGTATTCTGAGTATAGTTACTCAAGCAGTCAGTGTTTTGCAATGCTGGTGTTTTGGTGTTACTGACGTCACCTACAGTATATTTGTATACAATGCGGTTAAAACCAGTGTAGCAGAAAGAGTAATCAAGAAAGTTAAAAACTAACATTTACAAATACTATACATTCAAGCAGTCACATGGATATTTTGTTGTATAAATTTAATTTGAATTTGTTAGTTTTTTTCTGTTATGTATAACTGCATTTTGGACCTGACCTTGTCCAAAATCACGTTCATTGTGTACCTAACCAGTAACTTTTATTTTGTAAACAAATAATACATATTTAATATTTCTCATGATTGTGGGTTAAATATTAGGATCATTATTGATGGATTTAAATATGTCTATTTGAGTGTGAGTCCAGAACATTGGAATTCTCCATGAAGAACCTGTAGTACCCGATGTTTCATATGTTCTTTATTATAATTTTAGTAACAGATTTTATCTTGTTGACAACTTAGAATATTCTAGAAATGAACTTTCGCCCCTCATCCTGGTTCTACTCTTGTATCTTATTTTTTATATAATGATGTTTACTTGAGAGATTACCCATTCTTGCATTTAACATTAGAGGCAGAAATTTTTTTATTGTTGTTCCCAGTATTTCATTGGGGTGGAATTATTAATTCAAATTATTTCTCACTGGAAATACAAAGTGCTCATCTATAATATTCTTGGACTGGAAAATTAATTTCGAATTAAAGTGAATTCAGACAAGAACATTTTTGGATTATATTTTTGTGATATATCAAAAGACTGTTGGCACATCATCACACTTCAGACCATTGGTATATTACCACGTTCAAGACTACAGGCACATCAATACATTCAGTATTGGAACTTTTTTGTAATACAACTGGAATTCAGTTAGTACATTATATATTTGCACTTGTGTTAAATCCTTTAGGACTATTTGTGATTTAATTCTCATTGCTGTAAGTTCTTTTTAAATTTTCACTTTGAATTCTAGGGAAATAAATTACTTGTTGAATTTTACAAAACTTGTTGGTTTTCGCTATTTTCTGATGTTTAGTGTAAGCCCTTAGAGTCGTAATACTTTAGACAAAATACAGGCTTTTGCTGATGGATACAACAAAAAAATCCACGGAACCATCGAGAAAGTACAGGCTGATGTATCGAGCAAAAAAGAAGAAGTCAGGCTATCTGCATTTATTCTAAACAGGTGCGACATTGCCGTCAGCTCGCTAGTCCGGTGCTTGCTAATTTCAAGTCTGTCTGGCCACCCACCCATAATCCCAAAAATTAAGAAAAGAACGAGTAGCCAGTTTGTCTGGCCAGTTAGATTTTTAGGTATAGCGAATAAATTTAATCGATAAATTATACATTTTATCGTATTAAAAGAAGCAAAGTAAGCCATGTAAAAATTACAAACAGTGAATTGTTTCTGATGACCATTTGTGAATCTAGAGGATTGGTTCCCAGCCTGTGGACTGCTCCTCCCTCTCCCCCCCCCCCCCATTCCAACGGTTTATATGTTTTGTCACTTAACAGACCCTAAAGTACGACTAATAACATGTGCAGTCCGCGAAATATTTTGAAGTTAAGAAGGGGTCCTCATACTCGAAAAAGTTGGGAACCACTGATCTAGAGCATAACAATCCGATCAGCTGGGTGAGACGAGAAGGGAAATAGCTCGCGGATAGTCTGCGAGCAATAGACGCTTGCAACTATATTTAAAAGCTCTTCTGCGTCTATGTGATGCCTGACGACATACTAGTTCTAATTCTCAACGTCAACATGTTAAAGTATTTGGATACACCAGAAACTAAATAAATAAAACAGATGAGGAAGAGAGAGTCATTCAGAAGGAATAAAACAAAAGCAAACAATCCACTACTGGAAGCCATCTTTCCTCAGATATAATTTCATGGACAGCTGCACTTTGGCTGTCATAGTCTCATTGGAGCCATGTTGTAAAGATTTTAGTGAGTTAGTTTCTCTTTTATTTCAAATAAATGCTGCAGAATTTCAAATCTTTACGTATCATATTTTATCTTGTTGGACTTCGTGTTTATATTTATTTGGAAGGGTAGGTCTCCCTAAATTTGTGTGCAATTCATTTAAATTATTTTTCGAACTTTACCTTTAATTGGCACCGTATGGACATAATTGTGCTGAGGTGCTGTAAAATACATACATACATACATACATACATACATACATACATACGTACGTACGTACGTACGTATTTACATACATGCACGCACGCACGCACGCACATACATACATACATACATGCATGCATGCATACATGCATACGTACGTATTAACATACATACACGCACGCACGCACGCACGCACATACATACATACATACATACATACATACATACATACATACATACATATTTGTTCGAGGCTGGAACTACTTTTTTAAATTCTGTCATTGGTGACAATTCCGTGAATGAGGATCCTGATTGCTATTTCGATGCTCCGTTTGTAAGACGTAAAACTCGTAATCCATGGTTCGAGGGTTTCATACTGGCCAAGGCCATCTTTAGTAGGTGGCCTCAGCCTATGTTCGAGAAAATGACTTAGCTCCTATATACTTTGCATGATATAGTCGATAATGTGTTAAAAGTGTCATTGAAACCTAGAAAAATGAAACGAAATTGTCTTCTTGTATAATAAAATTTCAGACTGGTCGGTTATCGACAGGGCTAGTTGCATTTTCAGGTTATTGATCCTGTGGGCTTGCATGAAATTGTGGAGACTTTCAGACAGAGATTCAAATGATAAAAAGAAGTTATATAGACGCAAGCAGTATGGCCGGGAGCTAAGGGTCATAATGGGAAACCCTATGTTAAATTGTTAGTTTAACTGTTTTTGTTGTTTTGTAATAGAATTGACATGTGGGGAACTCTCTGGGAAATCCTGTGTTTAACATGTCCATTGGTTTGACATGAATGGATTTCTCCAGGAACAAGATGAAAACGTAATGTTAAAACGACACTGACTATTCAACTCGCCGTTTTTGAGACAAACAGCCACTCATCTCCTAAAAAACGGATAGGAGTGATCTCACATATACAAACATACTTATAAGCTATCATATATGGAGTGAAATAAGAGAAAAGAGTATGATTGCTTAGAGATATGCACAAACATAACTTTCTATATACATTAAACACGATGGAGAAGAATAGCTACACACTTATTGGCAGTCGTTGGCTTACTTTTATAATCCCAACACAAACGTATCCAACATTACACTGTATGGAGCCAAGTGTAGTTGAGAATTTTTAATACAGCTTTTCGATTTTGCCGTACAAGATTTAATTCTCTAGGTAAACGGCTACCAGCTGTCCCTTGATTAACACTCGCAGCAAGATTTGTTACAACCATATCTAGTGTCAAGTGAGACTGATTTGGTTCTTCAGTTTGTTACAACCATATCTAGTGTCAAGTGAGGCTGATTTGGTTCTTCAGTTTGTTACAAATTTACGTTCCGCTACCCTAGCATTAATAAACTGACTGGCACTTGCTTACCCAATGTCGGTTCACTTCGTTACAAATGTTGCTTTGGATAGAATTTTGTTTGTGTCAAACCCAAAGATTAACAGACTGAAAAAGTCAAACTTTCTTTTCTAGTTTAAAATGATAGAATCCAACTTACACTGAAGTGCATCTAACACGAAGTGTTTGAACTTGTTAAGAAAAGTATGTTTAACCTGATCTCTCTCTCTCTCTCTCTCTCTCTCTCTCTCTCTCTCTCTCTTATAGTGAGCAGCGGCGGCAAATATCACTACCACTACAACAACTTGGACGTGGAAATGGTGTAATGCAGTGACAGGTGATATTGTCAAAAACATAATTTTTTCAGAGCCTAAGGACTCTTTTTAGAGCCGCGTAAACCTCTCGGAAAAACGCGATGCTCAAAAATTATCAATTCTCGAGTAATTGAAAGGACACTGCGAAGGTAAGAATCAAGAGAGTTTCAACAGTCGAACAATCGAATGATGGAAAAACCAAGATTCATGCTCGTTACACCTCTAAGAGGCAGCGGAAAATGCAAAAGGATTATGTTGATAAATCCGCTTCTCATTAACAAAATAAGTATAATACAGAATAGCAACCATCAACAGTATATGTGTTCAGCCCGTGCTATCGTGGTGGTTCGAACTTATGAAGAGATAAACGATACAGGAGATTAGAGAGGATCAGATCATGGGAGACCATTAAAAAATCGGATTGAGCCAAACGATGAGGAGAAACAGAAATCATTTTGGAAGAAGCAGGTATTTCGAAAGAGACCGTGTGTGAAATGAAAAATGTTCAAGACGTGCTGGCCACTCGTTATACGTTGAACATGTACACTCAAGTCTTTGGTGGAGATCTTCTGTTTCAAGGACAGAATTTTCCAATTCGAAAAACACGTTCATATTTATCATCACAAAGATCATATCGATGATGTTACTAGTATCAAGGGATTTCTCATATACCGATATGATTGCGATAAATGTGATCAAAGATTTAACAGTTGGGAGCACTGTGTTCATTGTGGAGAGATAAATGTGGTGGCTATTTAGCCCATGAACCTTGCATTCTTGAAGGACACGTCAGAATTCGATGTTCTACTTGAAATCGAATGTTGGACAGTCCATCGTGTTATGAGCGTCATCGCATAAAACAATTCCAACAACATAAAAGTGCTTGTGAACTATTGGCAGTGTGTTCCACTTGAGGACAATATGTTCATACCAATAAGGAAAACTTTCACGTTTGTGCAGGAAAGAAAAGATGTCTTTTTGTGGCGATATCCTCGAGTTGGATTAGCAGCGCCATATTCAGAAAGATGTCAACGTCCTTGTGAAATTATTGAATGGTGACCAGAACAAATAAAAGAAAAGGGGATTTTATATTGAGTATTCTTTGAAAAATTATAAGAAACTGGAATGAATTCACATTCCTAACTTTTGGAATCGCTCATCACGTTTGCAACGTCTGCATTGAAGAACCTTATTTTATGAATGTCAGAATTGTAACAGGATTTCAGGTGACCTGACGAGAAATTTCGAATCTCTAGTACTCTTTCTGATTTATGCCTGCATTTAAGTCATCGATACGTTACATACAAGAACAAGGAATCGAATTTCCAAGAGTCAGCAGGAATGGAGCCAAAGTAATTTACATAAAAGTAGAAAAAATATCATTTTAAAGATTCCATGCGATGTTTTCCTCTGCAATTCAGTAAAATGCCTAAATTATTTGGAATGACAGAAATGATTAAAGGCCATTTTTCCCACACTTTTTCAACAGTGAAGCAAATCGACACTTTGTGCTCCCATATTTTCCTGAAGCTCATGACTTTGATCCCGGTGGTATTCGAACAGAACAACGAGAAGCTTTCTACACTTCGTATCCAACGCCCTCTTCAGACTGATTTTTAAGAAGAAATGTTGAAGTGGACATTTTACAACATTGTTGTTGAAAATTTCGACAATTATTTATGGATTACGGAGGTAATGATCACTTGAAAGAAGCTTCTACCACTGCCAAAGCGCGTGAATTAGTGTACCTAAAGAAAAGTTGATTCCCGAGAAGAAATTAGCCTAGATACCACCTTATTCCTATCGATCTCTCAGCCGTCAGTATCAAAGCTTTGCGTTGGTTATATTACTTGTCTGAAACTCAAGACAAGTGGATACAAATTGCTAGAAACGGCGAAGAAAGGAAGATTGGATATTATTCCGTGGATGGATGGGATTCAGAAAACATGAAACATCCTTTATCATAGATTACCATGGAACCTTTGAATCCACTCTACAGAGGTTTTTTTTGGAGGACAAACCAACGCCACGCACTTGCTGTGCGCAGTTGAAGAATCTCAAGGTGAACAAATCAAAAGCATCATAGTGTGAACTTTGAATCCATGGGTGTGTACATCGGCATAAATCGCCGCTGGTCATCCTCAGATTTTGACAGAACAGATCGAGATAGAACATATTCACGTGAAAAAGGTGAAGATCGTCCACCGACGAATTTGTACAGTCCCTTCTAAACACATCATTGCCAAGGATAAATGACGTTTCGTACAAGACCTGCGTGTACTACAACGTGTAATCGAGATCATCATTGTCGCCACGAAGAACAAACACGCACCTCGACAAGAACGTGGGTGAGTACAGAATTGTTTCAACCTGATAAGTGTACGAAATTTGGCACTTTCTTACCACCGAGAAATACGAACAGGACGGAGACTCCTTTCTATGGAATTGTTCATGCCATGTCAATGAATTTCTGAAATTTAAAAATGAAGATATCGGCTACATAGAAGATATCGATAAATAGAAGGCAGCACTCTGGAAAACTTGTAAGAAAACAATGTAGAGGATTGTTTGTTAAAGTGATACTGAAATGTTTGTCAGACAACTGGTTGAACGTCCGATATACCAAATACTTCTTAGTTGATCCTAGTCGATGCTTTCAATTCATGGATAAAGGAAAACGGAAATTGAAAGGGAAGATTTGATGGTGGTGAATTACGAAGAGGTCCATGAGTTTTCACCTCTCCACGAGTTTGGCAACGTCATCATTGCTGCTTACGTGACAGTCAACGCCTGTATTCCGTCACGGAGTGTTTAGGAGGTCGAGTCCTATACTTTGATACCGACAACTGCATGTACATCACCTGTCAATCGGCCATTGAGAAAAGTGTATTAGATCTTGTCTGGAAATGGAGTGCAATTTTCCGATCAAAACACGTTGACCGAATCTACTATATTTAGTTAATGAATCGTTCCTTTTAAACATTTAACAACCTTAAATCAATCAGTATTAAAATATGATAAAATCGTGAAATCTGATATCTGAACCAACGTTCTTTACTCTCCAGTTATAGTTTTCAAACTTAATTGTTATATTTAAATTTCAGGTTCTCCTCCTGTTAGTATTTATGCTTATGCTTCCATTCAGCTTCATTTCATCAATGTGTAACCTTAGCTACATCTTTATTAAATGCCATTACTATTTTCTAAAGTACCTAGTTTATTCTTGTGCAGCTGTTGAGGCTGACTAATGTTATGTAAATCTATATTTTTTAACTCCTGGTACGTGATTTTATCTAATTCTAATAATTTTATTCATGGCTACAAACTTTACAGAATATCTTTAATTAAATTTTGCATACGTGACCTGAGTATCTTAAGAGTTTAGTATTACATAAAATATAAATGGATGCTTACGTATGTATTGACAGTTATTAATAATAATCTTAATAAGAAGACTGGTGCTTATGGCTTAATGCCTCAGTTACTGATGGGGTTTGGACGTTTCTGTAATAATTCTGTTACTTCCCATCGGTTGTTTATTTAGTCATGTGGGGTCTATTGCGAAATAAAGTCGAAATGGACCCTGTATGTAAAGAGAGAACTGAGCAATTTGTTTGATTCAGATTTTGGGGTCATTCACATTTCTTGTGTTCCTGTTGTAAGTTTGCTGATGTGCTTTATGTTGCATAGATATTATTCGAGAGGAAAATATTTGTTTGGATTGTTCAGTCGAAATTGAAAGTGCTCATTATTTGGACTATAATATTATTCTGGAACTGTTATAATTTATCCAAAGAAATTCTGGATAAAGTCATTTTGACTACCTCACGGTTCTTGGAGGACCAGTCCATTTCCGGTTTTGCAGTTTATAAGGACTTTTCATTCATTTTGGACTTTCATAGACCTGCATAAGGATTAGTTTGGATTCACTTCATAATACCGTAATTTCCTTTCAAATTTTTCATTTATAACTTGATAATTAAATTGTTTGCTACGTTTCACAAAACTTGTTGGTTTTGCTTTTTCTGTTACTTAGTTTGTGACCATAGAGTCGTAACACTAAAATCATGAACATATATTCGGAAAAAATAATGCCTTGTTTGCATGGTATGTTTGCCACTGACGTTTTGAATAAAGTTATTTATTTTAAGGATACTCTTTAAAATTAAAAAAGACTGTATAGAATATTACATTAAATTTGCTTGCTGTTAAATGAAATTTGTAGAATGTAAAATGATATCAAATGGCCGTTTTCTGGATCATGAAGACTCTGTTTAGTTAATTTCTCTAAGTTAGTTTCTTTATATTAGAAATACGAACATCCAGCCAGTCAACGTGTGATAAAACCTTTCAGGATTTATTGAACTAAAGTAAATTATTGTTTAGCAAAAAAGGATAAAGGTATATAATTTATGGTAAAAGTGGCCTTTTGTATTAAATGTTGATACATGAAATAAAAGAAAATAATTGTGGTCTGATGCCGTCATGCACTCGCTAAATGACTAAGACATTTTACCCTAAGATGCCACTAACTGTACATATTATGTGGAATCAATCCCCAGTTTTCCACTCTTGCTAAAACAATGATACTCTAAAGGAAATTAAATGTTCAGTCAATAACTTAAGACCTAAACGAGAGTATATTTTCACATTGTGAAAGAGTGGGTGTGTGGGGAATTACTTCCAATGCACACTTGAACAGGCCTTTTCCCCCAGAATTTTTAATTGCCCTGTGCGGTAATGGAGGGTCGAATTTTTCCTGGCTGATAAAGAGTGTCGAAAACGTGCTGTAATATACCAGTTAGAGTAGCAGTTACAACCCACTTTAAGTATAGGTTGAAACATTATTTTGTTACCACTCCTGATGTAGCACAATGATACAGTCTAGATGGTATTGTATTAAGTTCTCAATAATCGCACAGCAGTGTTTTAGTACGAAGTCAATGAGCACTTTGTTACGACTAATTTCAATGTATCATTCCTCTCAGTACAACTTTAAATGATTCCACAGGCTGATTTTAACACAGGAATGGATAATTTCTTTATCAAGGGCCCTATATATACTCTTGACTAAGAGCTTACAAAAGAATGTTCTGGAAATCTAACGGAACATCCCACTAACCAGTAAACAAGATTAAGCCTTGAACTCAAATGTTTGCAAAAATCTTGTTTACTACTGACAAGTATTACAAAAATCAGATAGGCAAGTGATCCACCCACAAGCATCAATCACGGACACAAATTAAGCATATAGTAATAATAATAATCATCATCATCATAATATCATCAGTTTCCATTTATTATCAATAACTAATTAGCGACACTTTACCTCAAGAGTTGGATGCATCTAATTAAAACTAATCTCGACATCGATTTAGGGATTTCAGAATGTTTCGATAATAGAGAAGATCAGACACATTTTCAATTTTCTCTCACCTCTGTACATAGCTTTTAAAGCAGAAGTCGATTGCTATAGGTTTCAATTTTAAATACTGAAGGTTCAAAAGCTTAGATAAACAAAGCTAAAAGAAGATATAAGACAGGCTCACTGGGGAGCAATTAAAATTTATGATATAAACAATGCATCGCTAGCCTAGAAGGAATTATTATTTCATATAATTGATCAGCGTTTACCTTACAGAGAACGTATAAGTATATCAGTTGGAAGAATTGGATTAAAAATGATATCTAAACATCAGTACATTCCAGGAATTTCCTACGTAAGAAAGCCATAAAAAGTAAATGTAACGCTCTTTGTCTATATATAGGGTTTATAGAAATAATAGTCTATTAAAATGCTAATGTAACTCTGACTCGGCTATATATAGAGTTTATAGAAATAATGTTCTTATAAAATGTAAACGTAACGCTGACTTGGCTGTATATAGAGTTTATAGAAATAATATTAGTAGTATTGTGGGGCACTTTAGCGTCAATGGGAAAATACATTAAAAACACCCCTGCGGCACATTAGCATCAAGATTTATAGCGTCAAATGGCACACCCTAGGGTACTATAGCGTCAACAGGAATTTTGTATGGGAACAATAGGAATGGAATAGGTAGAGTGACGTCACGGTACTAGACACTTGCAACAATGTAGCAAGTGGCTGACCAAAATACACGCAGCTACTCTAGGTAGGGACAAATACAATAGAGAGACAGAGACATATACAACACATAGATAACACATATATAGGCAAGAAAGAATAAATCTTTTCGAGGCATATGAAAGTGGCCCTGAAAAGGGCCTTTGGTTTTGTTTTATGTTAACACCATTTCGTTAACACAGATGACATCTTACTGATCTTCTTCTCTTTCTCAGACTTCGTCTAATCGCTGGTCCGTAGATGAGGACTCGCTTCAGACAGTCCTGTATCTCCATATAGATCCTTCGTTTCCAAACAGTCGTCTCGGTGATCCGGATAATAGTCCATGATGATTTAAAATACATGGGTAAGTCCGTACGGAACAGCATCGACGATACGAGAGTAGAGGATTTAATGTTTGTCCACATCTTGTGAAGAGAACAGGTGAAGGGAATGAAGTGAACCGCGTTTATTTATAGTGGAAGACCGGATTGAAACGGATTGAGATTGTTCACCAATCCAAACACGCGTTACAAAATTCAGTCACTTCGCGGAGTCTGTCTTCCAATCCGAAGAGAGCTACCTGTGACGTCACATTCACTATATAGATGCGCTAGCGTCTGTGCGCAGTGAATCGATGCGACATTGTTTTGTGAAACATGACTGAAACTAAGAAGACGATGAATTGGGGTGCACCATCTGTGGAGACGAGAAGCGATGGCACAGCGCTACTTCCAGAAGAGGTCGATTTTAATTGGGATTTAGTAGATTTTCTCTCTTCGCCACCTTCTCCTTCTTTACCACAGGTCGAGGATTTTAAACAGAGACAGAAAGAAGAATTGGAGAAATTTTTAAAACAGCAAAATGAGGCAGAACAGCATTTCTCCTTGAACAGCAACAGCGAGAAGAAGAGGCAAGAAGGAAACGACAGGAAGAAGAAGAAGCAGTAAAGAAGAAACAAGGTCTAGGAGAGAAGGAGAACAGTGAACCTCAAACGGTAGCGGTACTCTTGGACATTTTGGCAGAGTTAAGAAGTCTGAAACAAATGTATCAGACTTCTTTATTACGACCCAAGAGATAAAGACCTTCCCGAGCCAAACAGTCCAACCCTGTTACTACACCTGAGATACCACCCCTAGTGATTTCTACCAAATCATTGACAGGAGCAAGTCCAGAAGTAGGCATTGGCCGTGGCAAAGGCTTAAGACAGCTAAACCTGATTGCTTCTCGTTCCTGAGTTTGTTTTTTGAAAACCACAAGCACCCAAAGGCCCTTTTCAGGACCACTCACTTCTTTCAAAAAGAGATAGTACTCATTTTGCCAAAATCAATAAAACTCAAAATCCCTTTTATTTTTTTAACCCTCTGATGTACGTGTGTGAGTGGATGAGTGTAGGTCCTTATTGTTTTAAATAATCAAAACCATGAGACACTACGTTTTTTTCAGTCTGGTCTATTCTGGTACAAAGTTTTACAATTTAATATCACTACACAACACAACACTTTTTTAAAAAAAGTTCATAGACTTCGACTGTCTCTTTTTTCTTCACTCTCTCTGTTTTTTTATTTTCTTTACTTTCACAGTTTTTTCCTCCTCTTCCTCCTGACTTTTTTCTCTTCTTTTCTTTTCTTTTCTGTCTTCTCTTTCTGAATGTGTCGGGGTTCTTCTTTTGCCGAGGGTACCTCTTCTTCTTCTTCCTCCTCCAGCTCCTGTTGTTTCTTAGGGCAGTCTGAAGACCAATGCCCTTTCTCTTGACAATGATAACAGGTATCTTGACTTTTGTCTCTTTTGACATTGGTCTTGCTTTTTTTGACGGTCAGGACATTCTGTAGCCCAATGCCCTTTCTTCTGACAGATATAGCAAGTATCTTGACTTTTATCTCGCAAGGAGGGGGAGTAGTCCGTCGGCTTGTCTGAAGAAAACTTTCGTATGACACCTCTCAAAGCTCTGATCAGAAGTTCGATCTGTGTGGGTTCTTCCATCGTGCTGGTCGGCTTGACAGTGACATGAATACTGAGAGGGAAGGCACCAGCCCTTTATATACACACTGAGCCTGACATGGATATATAGGGGTCCATGGTGTTTCAAATGTAGTCATTTGACTTTTTGCAGTCAAGATGAAACGAGCGCATCATTTCGTAAAGAAAGGAGAAGAAAGTAAGAGGCAGAAACGTGATTTATCGCCTCGCACAGTAACTGAAGTCTTGGCTCAAATTCATGCCAGCGATTTTGAAGATGAGATGAGTGAGCCAGAATCCAGACCCAGAGAGTCTACACCAAGTCAAAGTCCATCACCACCAGTAAACCCTGAAAAGTACTTTCACATTCGAGAGACCGACAAACGCTACTCTAGAAAATTTAGAACTACGGCTTACACGTACACAGTGAAGTTTAAAGATTTCAGTTCGACGTACCGTTGGAGAAAGCGGAAGGGTTCATCACCGATGTGGGGGATTCTTTGTTAACCACACTAAAACGGCAATGTGAAGCCAAAGAAGACGATCGCTTGAGACTTTCCATTCATCACGACAGTTTGAAGTCCCCCGTTTGGATCGAGTTTAGCAGCCCGGCAGAACTGACACCTTCCAAAGTCATGGACAAAGTTCAACACGTACAACAATCCAACGACAAGTTTCACATCACCGATGGAAAAGCGACACTGTTCATGACCCACGTGTCTCTTCCCCAAGGGACAGGACGCAAAAACGTGTTATTGGTGGACGACGTTCGCATCACCAAAAAGAGTCTCGTCCAAATTAACAATCCTCACGACAAGATGTGTTTAGCCCGTGCCATCGTCGTGGGACGAACGTATGCCAACAAGAACGATACGGTAGAATGGAAAAGAGCTTGGCAAACTATTCAACAATCGGACCCAGCCAAACAACGAAGAGAAGCAGAACTCCTGTTACAGCAAGCGGGGATATCCAAAGACACCACATGTGGCATTCCTGCAAAGCAAACATTGCAAGACGTCTTGGCTCCACGCTACACATTGAAAGTGCACCCTCAAGAAGTGCGTGGACCTCTGTTATTTCGAGGCAAAGATTTCAAAGACGGAAAATACATTCACGTCTATCATCACGATGAACATTTTGATGCCATCACCAGTATCACTGCATTCCTGGGATACAGTTATTACTGTAAGAAATGTGACTATGGCTATAAAAATCGAGAGCAACACATACATTGCGGATCGAAATGTGAGGGATGTTTAGCCTCTAAACCCTCTCTTGACGAAGGACAAGAACGAGTGCATTGCCCAGCTTGTCAGCGCACGTTTGTCAGCCCTGCCTGTTACCAACAACATCTAAAGACCCAATGTTCACAGCAGAAATGTGCTTGCCAACTCCTGAGATTGTGCTCTACTTGTGGACAAGGCATACGTACCAATAATGCCAAGGCGCACGACTGTTCAGGAAAGAAGCGATGTCACATTTGTCGCCAAATCGTGGACATGGAACACCAGTACTACATTCAAAAATACCATTCCAAACATGAAGAAGAAGAAGATGAACAGAAGAAAGGCAATTTCATATTTTTCGATTCGAATGCATGCAAGAGACTGGTATTCGCATTCCTAATTTCTGCGTCGCTCACCGAGCGTGCGAGAAGTGCATCCAAGAGCCTATCTTTACTCATTGCCCTCATTGCAGCAAGATTCCTGGAGGACGTGAAAAAAATCTTTCGGGGACCGAATACGCTGACCGATTTCGCCCAATGGATCTTAGACCCCATTGACGAGACGTGGAGCCAAGAGGACATCGAACGTTACGGAGATTGTCATCGCTATGCCACGGTGATGGCTCACAATTTTTCGGGATACGATGGGCAATTTCTCCTCAGATATTATACGGAACAAAGTACCGAACGTCCTTAAGTGACTTTGAACGGAGTCAGAATCATTTCCATGCAAGTGGGACAAGTGCAGTTTAAAGATTCGATGAGTTACTTGGCCATGCCTTTGAGCCGCATGCCTAAAACGTTTGGAATGACAGAAATGGCCAAAGGCTCTTTTCCACACTTTTTCAATACCGAAGCCAATCAACACTCCGTTCTACCCCATTTGCCTGAGGCTCACTACTACGACCCCGACAACATGCGTACCGAACAACGAAAAGTTTTCTACGAATGGTACCACACTCACGCTTCAGACCCCTACGACTTTCAGGAAGAAATGTTAAAATATTTTCGTTCCGATGTGGACATTTTTACGGCGTTTCTGTGGAAAATTTCGAGAATTATTCATGGAGTACGGAGGGATCGACCCTTTGAAAGAAGCCTTCACCATTGCCAAAGCGTGTTCCTTAGTGTACCGAAAACGATTCATGCCCGAAAACACCCTAGCTGTCATAAGTCCTCAATCGACGAATTTTGTCAAGCGCCAATACTCGGTCAAAGCCCTACGCTGGTTACATTACTTGTGCGACAAGGAGGACAAATGGATCCAAGACGCTCGCAACGGAGGAGGCGAAAAGACCATCAGAACGTATTCAGTGGATGATTGGGACTTAGAAAACCCCAAGATCGTGTACGAGTTTAACGGATGCTTATTTCACGGTTGTCTCATCTGCTACCCTCAACGTAACACGACAAATCAGTTTTTACAACGAACCATGGAAGACTTGTACCAGGCCACTTGTCAGCGGCGCTTGAAGTTAGAAGAGCAAGGATACCAAGTGGTAGAAATGTGGGAACACGAGTGTACGATCACTGTTTGAAAACCGATCCCGAGTTTAAGCACATCGTGGAAAGTTACAAGCTGGTGGACCCACTGAACCCAAGGGACAGTTTGTACGGAGGACGGACGAATGCCACCTGTTTGCTGTACCAAGCCGACGAGGAGAAAGGAGAAGAAATCAAATACTTGGACGTGTGTTCTCTGTATCCGTACGTGTGCAAATACTGTCACTTTTCCGCAGGGCACCCGCAATTGCTGACGGAACACATTGACCTGGAAAACATTCGGCAATACGAAGGATTGATCAAGTGCAAAGTCTTGCCTCCCACAAACTTGTACCATCCCGTTTTACCACACCATTGCCAAGGAAAACTTATGTTTCCCCTTTGTCGTACTTGTGCCGAAACATGCAACCAAGACCGACCTTGTCAGCATAGTCACGAAGAACGCGCTTTAACTGGAACGTTGGTCAGCGTGGAATTGTTCAAAGCTCTGGACCTGGGATATCAACTGTTAGAAGTGTACGAAATTTACCACCTTCACAAGACAGAAAAATACCACAAGGGCGACGAGACTCAAAAAGGCATTTTCGCAGGCTACGTGAATGCCTTTTTAAAACTGAAACAAGAAGCCAGCGGCTATCCTTCCTGGTGCCACACTCCCGTAGGCCAAAAGAAATTCAAGGAGAAATACTGGGAGCAGGAAGGCATCACTTTAGACCAAGTCGAGAAAAACGAAGGCAGGCGATTGTTTGCCAAAGTGATGTTAAATTGCTTGTGGGGCAAAATGGCACAACGACCGTGTTTACTCAAGACGAAGTATTGGCAGAACCTTCCCGCTACTTCCAGACGATTCACGACAAAACCAAAAACATGAAACACGTGGATGTCGTTCGTGAGGACTTGATCTTAGTCAATTACGAAGAAGAAATGTACTTTGTAGAAGCCGACGAATTTGGAAATGTCATCATTGCGGCTTACGTGACAGCCCATGCTCGCTTTAAACTGTACGAAGCTTTAGAACTATTAGGAGATCGTGTGCTGTATTTTGACACGGACAGTTGCATCTACATCGATCGTCTGGGTCAACAACACCTTAACATCGAAGGAGACCGTTTAGGAGCCTGGACGGACGAGCATCCCGACGACAAGATTCTAAGTTTTGCAAGTGGCGGTCCCAAACATTACGGCTACGAATACCGAGACCCACAAGGAGAAGTGCACACGGAGTGTAAAGTGAAAGGATTGACTCAATTATCGCACCAGTCGACTGGTGAACTTTGGCGTCTTGAAAGAAGCCTTGCAGTCTGGACAGGATGGAAATTTTAAAGTGACCACCCACGAACCGCACAAGATTGTACGTTTACCCACACACCAAATCGTCAGACGACCCTTGGAAAAAGTCTATCAAATCGTGTGCCAGAAGCGAGTACGGCTTCCCAATCACTTCACTTTACCGTACGGTCAAGTCGATATTGGTCAGAATATAAAAAGAGACAACGTCCAAGACTGATAGTTTGTTGTCACTACCAACACCAAGCGAGAAAGGTGAATCCTTTCAAACAGCAAGTATCAAGCGTAAGACTCAAGTCCAACGAGAAACTCGAGTACGATGCTGTGCCTTGCAGTGGTAGGGATGCCGTACGCTATGACCTCAGCGATTCTGTATCACATCATGGAAATTTTGCTACGACTGTACCTACCATGGAAATTGATGCAGTGCGTGTCAAACCTTACGGATGCGAAAGCGATGCCACTCGTCATCGTACGTCTTTTCACTTTACTGTCTTTCATGGTGGATGTCATCATTATGAAACCATGCGGCTACCAGCCTACGGATGTCATCCAAAACTGAGCAAACTCCTACATATTTCACTGTACCGTCATCGAAATGAACCTGTGAAAGATGAATATTCGTTCCCTGTGCGATTGCCTGAATACCGTGACTTCGAAAGTCGATTCCAAACTTTCCAAGGAAAATGGCCAAAATATCTGGGAGGACCTACGCCCTAAGAATTAGCTAGAGCCGGATTTATCTACTTGGGCGAAGGGGACGACGTCAAGTGCTTCAGTTGCGGTGTGTCACTTCGCGAGTGGGAGAAGAAAGATTGCGCTTACCTGGAACATACTCGATGGTCTCCAGATTGTCACTACCTACCTTTAGTAGGACCTCGTCATTGAAGTGGCATATCATGTCGTTTAAGAAACCAGCTGCTTGGCTAGGAGACAAACGTTGGACAACACCTATTTAAACCCCACTGGAAAAATAATCTTCAAACATTACCAAACGAATTGCAAGAGAATATCTACAAGGACATTTGGCTGGGACTTGCCAGAGCAAAATCTCGATGGGTGACTGAGGAACTTTTATGTCGAGAAATTCACAAGAGGAAATTGACAAAAGTCAACAAACAAGTCAGACTTCTCTGGATCAAGGGTGCGTTCTTCCGAATATTCCGCTTTAGACCATTTACATTTGAAGATTTTATTGACATTCTTGACCGTTTCCTGGAATAGCAGTGGCCAGAAATTACTCACTACTTTCGTTACTTTCGCTCTAGGAGAAGTGTTTGACTGACATAGTCATGGATAATTTACAAGAGAACATTCGTGGTTTGCCTGTGGAGTTGAGAGAACGCATTTACCGAGAGTTGGTCAAAATACAAGTGAAACGCAAAGTACAATTGCATTCGTTACGTCACCGATGTTTAAAGCACTGGTACCTGAATGCTATAAGAGGACTGATTCTGATGAAAGTGTTCCAGTGGTCTGACATTGATGAATCTCGTGAAATTCATAAATTTTTGGATGCCACTCATTCAACTTGCAAGGTGATCCTAATACACCGAATTCCAGAAAACGAGTTAGAGGAATACCAAAATCTTTTACACAACGTTAACTTAGTTCAAGAGGAAACTTCTGTACGACTTGTGGTATGTGTGTTAGTGACTAAACATTTTTGGTACGGTATTAAAATGAAACCGATATTGTTCAAAAAGTACACTTATTAACTTACACCAAGAGGGTATAAAAACGGACTACCATGCCACGACCTTTATCATTCGTGATACTACAGATTCCGTGGAAGGAAATCAATGACAATATTAAAACGGTGGAGGATTACGATCGCCTATTACGAGAAATGTGTCCATTGAATTGGGATCGACGTGTGGTGTGTGTCTTAGTGACTTGCTTTCTGGGATTTCGTTTACCGGTCGATTCCTTGTGGACTCTTTACGAACAGTACATACCACTCCAAAAAGCATGAAAGTGGTCCTTTTAAATGTACACGAAAAACTCATTCTGCTCAAAGCTTTGCGCTTTCATCTCGATACTTCTCGACAACCTCTACAGGAAAGAAAGATTCGTCAACTTTTAGGTACTGAAGATGTGTACGATGATGTGTGTGTAGCTTGTGACTTACACCCTCACTGGAAAGATGTACATGACTGGAAAACTTGGGGTTTCGAGGCTTGGATAAAAGAAGTGGCACACTATGCCCAAAATTTGTCACCCTAAAAAATTAAAACGTTCCGTGAAAAAAGTAACTTTTAAACGTGTGTTAGTGACAGTACCAGAAGAAAAAGAAGAACCACCACCTTCAGGACAGGACAGGACTGTCATTAAACATCCGCGAAATACCATTTCACGAGGACCCTTGTGTGACTGTGCCAAGGAGTGTACAGACTTTAAGAACATTACACACTGTCCCTATGATACCACCTCTTGATCACCACAAATGATGTACAGAGACTTGTTTATATTCCACTATGATCGTTAAGATGTGTCTTTTATTCATGTACTTACTTTTAAAGACGACAATAAACGTGTCCTGAAAAAAGTATAAAATCACTTGTCTTGTCTGTCTTCCTGTCAAGAGTGACATTCCTTACATTACTACTATGGCTACCTGTACTGTTTCTGCTCCCTCTTCCTCCACTGTCAATGTCATCGACGAACACTTAGGTCGGACTAGTTGGGAGGCCTTGTATCTTCGCCATCCCTTTAACATGCTCATTGCCGGACCTAGCGGTTCAGGCAAAACCGAATTTGTCAAACGTTTGATCGAACATAAACATCATTTGATCGATCGTCCACCTCAACGCATCGTGTGGTGTTACAAAGAGTGGCAATCGGCGTACAGCCTTCTGCGAGAAAGTCAAGGCGATTCCATCGTCTTTGTGGAAGGCACTCCTGGCCAAGACGACGGGATCGTGTCTGACCCTAGTCAAACCCATTGGGTTATTTTTGACGACATGTTAGGGGAAGACGAACAAGAAATTAAGCTGTGGTTTACGCGCAAAGGGCATCATCGTAATGCCAGTGTCATTTACATCACTCAAAATATGTTGCAACAAAGTAAAGCCCATCGCACTATCAGTCTCAATGCTCATTACGTTGTGTTGTTTAAAAGCCCTAGAGATAAATCGCAAGTGCAAGTGTTAGCCAAACAGTTAGGAACGTCTTGGCTGACTCATGCGTACGACGATGCCACTCAAACCCCACACGCTTATTTACTCGTGGATTTAAAACCCACTACCCCCGATTATTTGCGATTTCGTTCCCATCTGTTTCACCACTGGTGCCACGATGGAGGGCCTGTCGTGTACACGTCCCCGTCGTAGACTTAACAACAACCACAACAACCATAAAAAGTCTATAAAAACCTCGGTCACTTGGGGTCTGTCTCACACAGCGTCAACATGACGTCCCTTCAGTCTCATCTTCCCGTCAAATTGATTCGTGCCTTGTACGGCATCAGTCGCGAAAAAAATCCACAATTACGTGCTCGTGTCTTAGAAGCTAGTCTCAAAGAAGTCTTGCGATGGTTTACGGTGACAGCACGTCAATTACTGCAAGGTATCATTCACATTCCACATCAAACCAAACGTTTTCTTGAGAGAAACAAAGTAGCCTTCACGCAACTGGCCGATCCTCGCACTGACACTCAAACCAAAAAGCAAATCATTTTGAAAGCTGGAGACAGCGGTTCTCTAGGAGGTGTCATCATTCGTTCCCTCTTAAAATGGGATCCCAATGCTCCCAAAGTCCTGCCCAAGAAAAAATCCACTCCCCGACCTACCCAGAAGAAAAAGAAAAAGAGCAACGGTGTCACAGCCTCAGAAAAAGAAAAGCCTACAGAAAACAGCTTCTATCCTCAAGAGAGGTACTGCCGCCAGGACGCAACCTTACATTAGCAAACAACGACCTGCTACAACAACGGTCACCGCGTCTCCAGTAACCTCAACATCTTTCCACTTCTCCGTTGCTGATGATGCCTGCCAAACCCGATCTGACACGCGTCTTTCCTAATTTGATGAAACATTGGAAACCCGTGTCTCCAAAAACGTCTTCTCCAGCGGTAACACCCTCTTTCCTTTAGCGGCAGTGGCCGCTGCTCACAAAGTACCTGCCCCCAAAATCAAAGTCTAAGAGAAATCAAGTATGTTAAAGAGTTTACTGGATTCGTCCAAGCAAGAACTGTCCCAATTGAGTCCGTTGCGAACCCCTCCACGACGCGTGATGCCTGCCGTGAAATTGATACTACGAGCCGATAATCAGTGGCGACGCATTCCAGTATAACAAAGACCCGAGGCAAACGATTGGGATCAGTGTTTTTGTGCTCTTGAACGCCCAAAGATGTCCCCTCAAAGAAGTGCACACCGTCATCATCGTCGTTCTTCTGTCCAAAAAGGAAAAGGAAAAAGAAAAGGACAGTCTCGTGATCCGAAAAAACGCATCGCCAAGCATCGACGTCACCCTCTGAAAAGACACACTCTTCCGAAGAAAAGGAAAAGCCACCAAAGGGGAGGTATCTTTGGTCCTTTATTTCAAATGGAAAAGTTAGTAGATAATTTTGCCACAAAGTTAAAGGTCAAGCTCCAAAAGAAACAATAAAATTAAAGGGCACATGTCGAGTCATGGACTTCAGTGTATTTTGTGCACCAAAAGATGTTCCCTCATCGTCGTTCTCCTGTCCAGAAAGGAAAAAGAAAAAGACAGTCTCGTCTTCCGAGAAAGCGCTTAGCCAAACATCGACGTCACCCCCAGAAAAGACACTCGTCCAAAGAAAAAGAGAAGCCACCAAAGAGGAGGATTCTTTGGCGATTTTGGAAAACACATCGTCACCTTTATAACGAAGCCATAGTCCCCAAAAAAGGATAAAAGGCCGTGTGACAAGTCATCGACGTTAGTGTATTTTTTGGTGTGTGCCCCGGAACCAACGAACCAACCAAGAAAGATGTCACCCCCCAAAAGACATTCCTCTTCTACCCCCGAAGGAAAGAAAAGGAATGGACTGCCACCTCGTTTAGTCAAACATTGGGACATGTTGTCCGTCCTGTCCAAAGCTTCTCCACCCATGCGAAAAAAAACTGATTCAAACCGCCTCCAAAGACGTCATTGATACCGTAAGCGAATGTTGTCTGAATGTCTTGAAAGGAACGATACCTTTGACTAAACACCAGAAAAAATGCTTTGAAAAACATGGACATGTTCTTCGCCAAATGGTCCAAAAGAAAATACCCATTCGTCAAAAGAAAAATATGTTGGTGCAACGCGGAGGAATTTTTCCCCTGTTAGGACTTCTTACCAATGTAATATCGAAACCTATGGTGGGTATGTTGGGAAGAGTTTTACCCACCATAGCTCCAATGTAAATGTGTCAAGAAGATAAAAGGGACCTCTGGAGTCAAAAGATCTCAGACGTGATCCTTGAAATTCAATGGAAGAACGATAACTGGCTTTAGTACGTAACAAACGATGGATGGAATACCATCATTGGCAAGAACAACGGACCTACATTTACCTCCCAATCCTCATTTGACCGAGATGTCCCAGTTACAACACGAATTTGAATCGTTGATGGATCGCAGAGATTTGTCAGAAACGGAAAAATCGCATCGGTACGGTCAACTGTTGCAACAACTGCAACTCTTTCACCAGAAAGCTTTAGAGGAAACAGCTCTACCCACTCTGAAAGATTTTAAGACCCTAATGAAAAGTTCACCACCACCCACAGCGGTCAAGACAGATGCAGCCCCACGTATGACTGAGGAAGAAGAGGCAAGAGAAGTCTTTCAAACACCGTCAGCAGCTCCTATCCCTAGTAAGATTGCAGCTTCCTTGTTGACCCCTTCCCTTACACCACAACGAGAAGAACATAAAGCTTGGGTTAAAAAGATGATGTCCACTCCACCTTCGACAGAAGTGAAAAAGAAAGAAGGGAAAGCAGAAGTAAAAAAAGAAAAGACCAAAAGCCATTCCAGTACCGCCACCAGCACCACCACTACCACCAAAACTACCTTCGACTTCTACTCCCGTGGCACATCGGACACGTAAAGCAGTTTCTAAACCACACCCTCGTCCCATTCAGAGTACCATCAGCGAAGAGTGGATCACTTATTAAAAATGGAAAAGGTGTTAGCCAGCATTTACTATGATCCATCCCATCCTGCAGGTTACGGAGGAGTTCAGAAATTGTATCGTGCTGCCAAAACTCGACTGAAAAGTGTCCGTTTACCTCATGTGCAACGCTGGTTACAAGAACAAGCCACGTACACCTTACACAAACCCATTCGACGAAAATTGTCCAGAAGTCGCACCCGAGTGGAGGGCATCGATCATCAATGGCAAGCCGATTTAGCCGATGTCTCTCATTTGGCCACGTACAATCGCGGCTACAAATATTTGTTTTGTGTCATCGACGTCTTTTCCAAAGTTGCATGGGTCGTGCCATTGACTTCCAAATCGAGCAGTGAGTTAGTGCGAGCCCTCAAACTGGCGTTCGATGGCAAACCGACAAAGGCACCGAATTTCTGAACCAAGCTTTCCAAAAAGAATTGAAGAAACATGACATTCATTTTTTCACCACCGAGAATCCTGAAACCAAAGCCAGCATCGTAGAACGTTTTCAACGCACCTTGAAAGAACGCACGTGGAAATATTTTACTTATCAACACACTCTCAAGTACATCGACGTCTTGCCACACCTAGTCCAATCGTACAACCAATCTTATCATCGGAGCATCGGACGTGCCCCACAAGAAGTAACTTCGGAAGTGACCGTCTTCGAGCGCCTGTTTGGAACATCCCCGACAGTGACTGTCCCCAAGAAAGATTGAGTGTTGGCAGCAGGAGATTGGGTGCGTATTGGTAAAACCAAGCGCACTTTCGACAAAGGTTACTTACCCAACTGGACCACCGAATTGTTTCGTGTCACTGAACGTGTGCATGGCCGTCATCCTCTCGTCTATAAATTGGAAGACATGAACGGGGAAGTGTTAAAAGGAACGTTTTACTTGCCCGAGTTACAACGTGTGACCAAAAAAGAAGACGTGTACGAGATCGAAAGCATTCTCGATCGAAGAACTCGTAAAGTGGGAAAACGTCGTGTCAATGATGTCAAAGTACATTGGAAAGGATATCCGCCGAGTTTTAACTCTTGGATCGACGCTTGACCATCATGACTTTCAACACAGCCTGAATAATAACAGTGACCACTCCTTCATCGAGTTCTTCTCTGCAAGATCTACAAAAGCAACCATTGTGGGTGTGGTGTGGAGAACGTGTGCCTAAAACGCAATCGTCTTTTTCTGCCAAATCGTTGTGGTGTATTGTGTCATCGGTGCTGCCATTGCCAATTTGAGTTTGCAACAAGGAGACAAACAATTGTGGACCATTTTACTGAGCAGTTTCATCAGTTACCTTCTTCCCAATCCGTCTCTGAAATATTCCTCTAACGGGAAATACAACGGGAGTCTTGCGTCCAATATTAGTCCCCCTTCCAACAGTCACCCTAACCATCCTCTTTTAGACACTCCTCTTACTTCCAGCGACCCCTCGGACACTAGAACTCTGGAATTATGAACAACCAATTTTACTTAACGTTACCCAGTGACAGTTCCATGGAGGTGTTTCCCAATAACACTTTATGTGTTACACGGCCAAATTACCTTAGGCCATCCAATTGGATCACGATGCCCATTGGGAAGTGGCTTTAGTGGAAATGATTGACCCTACACAAATCAAAAACATCGTTGAAAATCAAAACACTTTTACGGTAGAAGTTCATCACAAGCAAGTGCAACAACACTTGGATGAACGCATCGGTGTAGGTGACTCTATGAAATCACAAGACCCCAAAACTAAACGGACCACTTATCGGTTGAAAATTTCCCCAGGCTATTATTTTAGTGGTCAACATTTGGTGAACGCCATTGCTGACAGGTTCAATGCCATGTTTGGTAAAGTCTTAGAGAAAACCAGAAAAAGTGTCACGATCGAATACTACAAAATAGCTCGTCGCCTACTAATCAAATTTTGAGAGGACAAAGTATTGGCCATTACATTTTGTCCTGAATTGTATGACATTTTGGGTGGAGACCCCAAGTTGATGAAGATTACAAACGAAATACCAGCCGTGACCGGCAACTCGGATTTTGCGAAATATTTTAGATTCCCTGTAGAAATGAACCAAGGATTGAATTTGATCTTTGTGTACTCCGATGTGGCGCAGTACAACGTGGTGGGACACACTTCCGTACCTTTACTGCGTGTCATTCCTTTCAAAGTGGATTCTGCCACAAACGCTGACGAGGAAGGTGGAAACACCTATCACGTTCACCGCGAATTTGTACATCCTCACTATTTGCCTGCCAGTAAGTCGCATTTCGAGACTGTCAACATTACTATAAAAGGAGATCTAGGACAAAATATTTCATTCACCAAAAGGAAAGTCAAAGTGAAACTCCATTTTCGAAAACAATTACTCTAACCCCTTGTCAGTCATGTATCCTGTGTACCAAGGAGTCGCTCGACAGCGAGGTCATGGTTTAGGTGATATGTTAAAATCAACCTTTCGTTCGGTGGCTCCCGTTTTGAAACCGATGGTGACACAGGGATTGCACGCCTTGAAAGATGCCGCGTTGACACAATGTAAAGAATTTCTCCAAAATGTCATCATTGACAAACAAAATCCTAAAGAATCTTTCTTGAGAGCAGGCAAAAATGTCTTGCTTCAAACAGGCAAAGGCATTTTGGGCCGACGAGAAATTCCTATAAATACCCTGCGCGCTGCCGAGTCAGGCATTCCTGCTTCCATGACACCACAGCAAGGACAAGGCAGAAAAAGACGACGAAAACACCCCTTCAGAGGACTTCACACCCCTAGAGCTAGAAAGACTAAGAAAAGAAAAACCGTCCGAGACTTAGACGTTTTTGATAATTAAAAAAAAAGAAAAGAAAATGATGCACCGAGAGTCTTGCGCTTGTTCCAAGTCGGAACTGGATCTGTTTGCCATGCCACCCACCATGATGACGATGCAAGAATCCCAATGGGTCGAATTTCATCCCGTCTCCTATTTGACGGATTCAGCTCCCATTGAGTTTGAAATCAAAGGACAACCCGAAGATTACATCGATCTGAATAGCAGTTACTTGTACCTGAAACTGAAAGTGATTAAAACCGACAACACCAATCCGGGTGCCGATGCCAGAGTAGCTTCCGTCAACAATTTCATGCATTTCTTGTTCAGCGAAGTGGATTTGTACTTGAATAACAAACTTGTCAGCAGTAGCCGGGATACTTACCCTTACCGAGCGTACCTAGAAAATCTCTTGACGTACGGAAAAGAGGCCAAGAACACTTATCTGGATGCTTGCAAGGTATGGAAACCTGACATAGCAGGTGAGGACACGTTTAACGACACAGCACTGACAGCAGATGACAATCCTCACAATGTGGGCTTTAACGACCTTCGAAAGAAAATCCTGCAAGGTCGTAGTTTAGAACTGATGGATCGTTTGTATTTGGACATGTGGTTGCAAGACAAGTATTTGCTCAACGGAGTGGATATTCGCCTGAGACTAAATCTCAGCAGTGTCGCTTTCCATTTGATGGCTCATGCCAACGAGTACAAAACCATCATCCAAGAAGCCAGACTTCACGTGCGCCGCGTAGAAGTGTTACCTAAAGCGGGAAACGACATCAGTCACACATTGAGCAGATCGACCGCCAAGTATCCGATACGACGCGTAGAAGTGAAAATGTTCACCATTGCTGCTGGACTCTGATCCAAGATCGAAGATCATCTGTTCCAAGGACAGTTACCCAAACGTCTAATCGTTGGTATCGTCAGTAATGCAGCCCTCAACGGAGCCCCCGATCAAAATCCTCTCCAGTTTAAGCACTACAGAGTGTGCAAGATCGAAGTGAGTCACGTTGGCAAGACCTTGTGTACCAGACCCTTCGATCCTAACTTTGCCCAGAAGAATTACTTGAGATCGTACTTGTCCCTGTACGAAGCTACCGGACAACTAGGAACCAACACCAGTCACGGTATTTCGTACCAAGGTTATGTAGGAGGTTGCACTTTGCGGGCCTTTGATTTCGCTCCAGACCAAGGCAGCGACGAGGGACATTTCCACCCTATAAAATCCGGTCAAATGCGTGTGGAACTTAGTTTGCAGAAGCTCTCGCCGAGACGGTCAACGTCATCTTGTATGCCGAATTCGATAATACGATAGAAATCAACAGTTTGATAGATGTCATTCTAGACTATTAGAAACTCTGGAAGACACTTATCCCTCACTGAACGGTATAAAATCTTTGGAAATGGAATGGGAGGATAGCGTGAAAACAGATCCCCAAGACAAAGACGAAGACGACGTAGTGGTCACGTCCAGATGGCCAGAACAAGAACAACATTTAGTGTCCTGTTTTGCCAAACACCTGGCGGATAAAAGTACGGAATTGACCAAGAAAGATTGCTATGGATGTCAAAACGATCATCCCAGTCAAATTCAGCACGAAAATTTCTGATGATGAGTCAAGAAGAAAAATTGGACGAGTATCTGGACGAAGCTTGGAGTCTCATCTCGGAAGAAGTCGTATTGCATGAGTGGTATAAAGGCTAGAGTTATCATTCCTGCCCTCTACTGACTGCTAAAGAGATCTATCGCATCGAAGCTCTCTTAGTGCAAAATACAGAGACGAAGCAAAGAAACGGTAACTTTTCAGAGATTTTCAAACAAAAAGTCAAAATTGAATTGATGACTTATCATTACCTGTGAAAATAAAAAACAACAAAACAAAAATGGATACCTGGGAACTTTATTACCTTTTGAATAACAGTTCGTATACTGCTTCTTGGAATCCTGTCGTGTGCGCTAAAGATGAACTACCTCATCGCAAACCTCAAGACCATCAAGCTTATGCGATCAACACGGACGACAGTCATCTCCCAGGAACTCACTGGGTCGCCGTCTACTTCCCTCAAAAGGATTGTGTGGAATATTTTAATTCGTATGGATTACCCCCTTTGGAAGACGACATCAGCGACTTTATGAGAAGAAATGCCCAGACGACACAATAAAATAATGTGAAATTACAAGGCACATATTCCATGGTGTGTGGACAATATTGTGTGTATTTTCTTCATCAAAGCAGTCTTGGATATTCTTTAGAACATTTAGTGACTTACTTTGATCGTAACTCTTCTAGAAACGATGAAAAAGTAGATCGATGGTTTTGTGACCATTATGGCTATCTTTTGTTTTTAGCTAGGAAACGTAATGTACATCAATGGCCTCATGACTTCCATCAATGGAAATCTCACATGATTTCACAACGTTGTCAACCTTGTCAAAAATAGTTTGTTTGATGTTATTGTTAATTGTTAATTGTTAATGGTTAATTGTTTATTGAATAAAAATGTTGTGTTTTGAAAACATGTGTCTGTCGTTTGTTTTCAAAAAAGACTGTGAATATATGCTCTTTGACTTTCTCTCTATCCCTCACCATGACATTAGCTATCATAACGTTTCGAGCCAACAAAAACCCAGTAAGGATGTTTTCTATCGCGTCCGCGTTTGAACCATATAAAGCGGGTCGGTCTCCAGTCTGGCCATCCATGGTTGACTCGTCTACCTATGAACATGCCTTCCAGACTAGCCAAGCTGAACGAAGCTTACGTGAATTTACATCGTCTCGGGCAAACCCTGATACCGAGGCCTGAAGAGATAGAGAATGTCAGGATGTTATCAATAGCCCAAGACCTGGTAAAAGAGGTCTTCAGAGAGTAAATCAAGAAAGAACAAGAAGAATGGACAGAGAAGTACAGACTTCAGAAGCAGAGAGAACAGCAACAACAGCGGCAGCAGCAACAGCAGCAGCAAGAACCAGACAGAGGTTTTGTTGACTGTCGTGTGGACACCAAGGAGTTCTCCTTCTCTTTCCGCAGAAGCAGGCCGTATCGTATAGGAAAGCCTGCCGCCAGACGGGGACTCAATCTTAGACAGTAAAAAAAGACTGCTATCACTCCCCATCAACAAAAACAGCCTTTTCAGGGCTACCCCAATACTCTCGAAAAGACATACTAATTCAATTGCCAAAAAAATTGTGTGTTTGTATGTAAAAAAAATAGAAGTGTGTCTATAAGCACTTTGTTTCTTTTGTCAGTAAAAAAAATTAAAAAATCCACACGTCGTTTCTCTGTCTTGTCGAATCATGCATGTCTGTGTTTGTAAGTAAAAAAGGTCAACGTGAGTGTTTCTTTAAGGTCCGCGAGTTTGATGTGATGGTAAGTTCTGGTGTCAGGGGATGTTTACCTTCACGTCCGTGCTTCAAGTATATAAAGCGGCGCTATGGTCAGTCTGGCTACCTATCGTTGACTTGTTAACATTGAAAATGAGTAACAGAATTACAAAGTTACTGGAACTCCAGATGCACCTGGAGTATGCCAGGCGGCTGCTAGACGAACTGGCCATGGAGACCATAGCAAAGAAAGCAAGGATAGAAGAGGAAGAGAAGAAGAGGAAGAAAGAAGAGGAGAAGGAAATGAAGAGAGGTATCCTACCTCACCTCATAATGAGACCTGTGTGTGTGGTGAAGCCTGAGGTGAGGACACCTCCACAACCAGTACCGGCACCTCAACCACAGCTACAACCACAGCCACAGCAACATCCTCGATTCTGGTATAGAAGACAGGGAAGTCTTCAGAATCCCAGAAACTGAAGATTAGGGTTCTGAAGCGACTCAAGAGGCTTCTGCGCTCCCAATCACAAATGTGAATTGGGTGAATGATTGGAGCAGGAGATGTGTCTCTGGTGCCAGACCTGGGAGGTGTAACCATTAGCCAGGTGCCTCTGAAGTTCTAAAAACAGCCATTCTCAGGGCTAACCAGATCTCTAGAAAAAAGACACTATTCAATTTGCCAATTTGTGTAAATGTAGAGTAGTGTGACTATAAACACTCACTCCTTTACTGATGTGTGTATATGTGTGTTTTGCGTTCGCGTACGTTTGTGTGGATAGTAGGTATGGTGTGTTTTTTCTTTTCTTCCTGTCTGTGTGGATAGTATAGTGTGTGTGTTTTATGGATTCGCGTACGTTTGTGTGGATAGTAGGTATGGTGTATTTTATGCATTCGCGTTCGTTTGTGTGGATAGTAGGTATGGTGTGTTTTATGCATTCGCGTCCGTTTGTGAGGATAGTAAGTATGGTGTGTTTTATGCATTTGCGTTTGTTTGTGTGGATAGTAGGTATGGTGTGTTCTGTGCATTCGCGTCCGTTTGTGTGGATAGTAGATATGGTGTGTGTTCTTTTTTTTTTCTTCTCTTCCCGTTTGTGTTGATAGTATAGTGTGTGTGTTTTATGCATTCGCGTACGTTTGTGTGGATAGTAGAGAATATGTGAACTGAGCCTAAGGGATGTTTTCCTTCACGTCCGTGCACCACGGATATAAATCAGAGCGCTCGTCAGTATGGCTACCCGGAGGACTCGCATTCTACATACATAACACAATTGCAGATGTAACCGAGTTTGACACCAGAGTGGATCTTGCAGACAACCAAATTGAACACCAAGGAATCTCAATCAAAAGTGGACCCAAAACAATAACAATCTACAACATATATGACCCCCCTGCCCACACTACAAATCCAATCAACAGCTTCCTACAAATTTTCCAAAACAGAAGCAAGAACTGTATGATCTGTGGAGATTTTAACGCACACAATACAGAATGGAGAGGAAGGCGACTTAAATCCTTTGGTAGGTAGTTAGTCTGGCTACCCGCGTTGACTATTCAATACCTTCAAAAAAATGAACGTATTTAATGAATTAAGGCATAGTTGGTTCTGAATGATTGATGCAGCCTACGTGGTGGAAAGGCTTGAAAAAGAATAGAGCTATCCAGTCACGAGAGACTTTGTGACCAGTCAAGTCACTAGCCTCAAAGTAGCCAGGGATCTGGTGCAAGGTATGATAGAAGAGGAGGTGGAGAAATTAAGAGGCTTCATCCAGCCTAAGTATGTGAGAGTGGGGACATTGAAGGAAGCCCTTTATTATGTCATCCAAGTGAGGAGCTTCTTGCAAGATATATTTAATTGGACAGAGTGGTCTTTTGTCCAGTGGGGCTTAAAACAATTAAGGAAATCTGAAGACATGATGAGAAAAGTGATGAAGGAAGAGGTAAAGAAAATCAAAGACACCTGGACAAAAGAGAGAAAGAAGAAGGAAAACAGAAAGAGAAAAGAAGAGTTTGAAAGACTTAACAACAACTGGATGAAGGTGCAGGAAAAATTTAGAGCCATTGGACATCCTGACTTAATTCCAGAGGATAAAAAGAAGAAGAAGAAGAAAGGAATCACTGAAAAAGTGAGGAACTGGTTGAAGAAGTGGAGACAATAGAAGAAGAAGAAGAACCCGAAGGCCCTTTTCAGGGCCACTTTCATATGCCTCGAAAAGATTTATTCTTTCTTGCCTATATATGTGTTATCTATGTGTTGTATATGTCTCTGTCTCTCTATTGTATTTGTCCCTACCTAGAGTAGCTGCGCGTATTCAGGTCAGCCACTTGCTACATTGTTGCAAGTGTCTAGTACCGTGACGTCACTCTACCTGTTCCATTCCTATTGTTCCCATATAAAATTCCCACCGACGCTATAGTGCCCTAGGGTGTGCCATTTGACGCTGTAAATCTTGACGCTAAAGTGCCGCAGGGATGTTTTAATGTATTTTCCCATTGGCGCTAAAGTGCCCCAATATACTACTAATTTTCTTATAAAATGTAAACGTAACGCTGACTTGGCTATATATAGAGTTTATATAAATAATGTTCTTATAAAAAGTAGAGCTGCAAAAAGAGACTTCTTGTTCAACAGTCATCAATGAGACTAAAAGAAATGTGAAGAAAAAAACTGAAATATTTTTACCTTCATCCAAATTACATTCATGAACGAACTTTCTTACTGTTGATGGCGAAGTCGTTAATAACATTACTAAAATCGCAAAATGTGTCACTGCTTTCTTTTGCATTATTGGTTGGTAAGGGCTTTGATACAGCAGTACCGGATATTGAATGTATGATAAATTAAACTTCTTTCAGATAATAAAAAGTACTGAAGATTTTGTTAGAAAGCACATGATAAATAAGACTAATTCAATAGCTACTGGCTTTGGTGGCTTGTCGGTGAAGCTCATAAGACTGTCAATAAACAACATTGTTTAGAACTGGCTGACATATTTAATATATCAATACTATTTCTATTGACGATTGGAGAAAGAGGAAGAATTACTCCACTTTTTAAGTTTGAAGACGGATCGAATGTCAATAATTATAGAACTGTATTTGCCTGTCGTTAGTAAAATTATAGATAGACATGTTTTCGTTCATTTCATTACTTTTTATTTTTCTTAAAAATAAATTGATTACACCGCACCAGTCGGGCTTCAGGCCAAATCATTCATCCGAGACAGTATTCACTAGTTTGATTGATCACTGGTTAAATAATACTGGTGACGGAAATAAACTAGGGATTTATTCTTAGACTTACGAAAAGCTTTTGATATAGTTAATCATAAATCAAATATTCAGCATATAGTGTTGCAAAACCCTCATTGTGATGGTTTTCATCTGATCTCAGTAGTCTCATTGTGATGGTTTTCATCCTATCTCAGTAGTCTTGTTGTGATGTTTTTCATCTTATCTCAATGGTCTCATTGTAATGGTTGTCATCCTATCTCAGTAGTCTCGTTGTGATGGTTTTCATCTTATCTCAGTACTCTCATTGTGATGGTCTTCATCTTATCTCAGTAGTCTCATTGTAATGGTTTTCATCCTATCTCAGTAGTCTTATTGTGATGGTTTTTATCCTATCTCAGTAGTCTCATTGTAATGGTTTTCATCTTAACTCAGTAGTCTCGTTGTGATGGTCTTCATCCTATCTCAGTATTCTCATTGTGATGGTTTTCGTCTTATCTCAGTAGTCTCATTGTGATGGCTGTCATCTTATCTCAGTAGTCTCATTGTGATGGTTTTCATCCTATCTCAGTAGTCTCATTGTGATGGTTGTCATCTTATCTCAGTAGTCTCATTGTGATGGTCTTCATCCTATCTCAGTAGTCTCATTGTGATGGTTTTCATCCTATCTCAGTAGTCTCATTGTGATGGTTGTCATCCTATCTCAGTAGTCTCATTGTGATGGTCTTCATCCTATCTCAGTATTCTCATTGTGATGGTTTTCATCCAATCAAAGTTGTCTCATTGTGATGATTTTCATCCTATCTCAGTAGTCTCATTGTGATGGTTTTCATCCTATCTCAGTAGTCTCATTGTGATGATTTTCATCCTATCTCAGTAGTCTCATTGTGATGGTCTTCATCCTATCTTAATAGTCTCATTGTGATAGTTTTCATCCAATCAAAGTTGTCTCATTGTGACGATTTTCATCCTATCTCAGTAGTCTCATTGTGATGGTTTTCATCCTATCTTAATAGTTACATTGTGATGGTTTTCATCCTATCTCAGTAGTCTCGTTGTGATGGTTTTCATCCTATCTTAATAGTCTACAATATAGTTTTCCCGCAACATTTCATCTACTACTGTAGTGAATGGGCAGGACACTGAAATTCCTCTTACATGCAGAGACCATACAGCTTACAGAAGAGAGTAGCGATGGTGATTTGGTAAGGAACATTAACAAAAGAGTACACGGTCGAGTGATATATATATATATATATATATATATATATATATATATATATATATATATATATATATATATATATATATATATATATATATATATACCAAACGTTCGGACAGAGTATTTTGAGAGATCATTTGTTTGCGCCATTACAGTTTTATCGAATAGTTTGCATGACGATATTAGAATAGTACCTAATGCCTTTAATCGACTATACCTCTGTAAGTATTTTAGTGAGTAATCCTGGTTTTATGACAGCATATCATTTGTAAACGGTAGCTGTGATACGTCTTTATGATAACAGTATGCAAACCTTGTATAATTTGTATTCTGTTATATTGCTTTTCTTTTATGCAGTAGACGTTAACCTTGTAGACTGACCAAATGCATAACTATTTCTTGCATATTTGTCTTAAATTAAGAGCTATAGTGTAAACTAGCTATTAGTTAATTATGTCACCATGGAGAAATAAAGGATATTATTATTGTTATTTATTATTATTATTATTATTATTATTATTATTATTATTATTATTATTATTATTATTAAGTAGGTAATCACTTACCTATTGGCTTCGCACAACGTTCTCCTTTGTAGTCTGGGTGACAGGTACAGTACTGGGTACTGTCTGCCATGTTAACCCTACACACCCCGTATGGTCCGCAGTCCAGACAACACGGTTCACTGCAAAGATGACCGGTAGCTCCGGGGTAACAGTCACATCTCGCAACGCCAGTCAAATTGTCCACGACGCAGTCACCATATAAACAAGGTATCCCGCTTGGACAGGGCAGAGTATTTGGGGTGTAGTTATTCAAGCAGTCTGTGTTTTGCATGAATTGTGCTCCGGTGTTAGTGACGTCATCTACTGTAGTACCATGATCTACTATGGTACTCGTTTTTGACGATGTCACAGGTGAATTTGTCGATAGTTTGACCTCATCTGTCCTGCAGAGCTCGTGCGTGACGTTGTCCGTGCATACGCATTCCGATTGGCACGTGTCTGGATAGGTGTGACATTCCCGTCCGTTCCCGCAGAAATTCGGTATAGAGCACAGAGTGATGCCGCAATTGAATGGCCTGACGTGTACAGTGCATATCATCAGAATTATGGTGGCACATGATATCCATAACAACGTGTTCATCTTCCTGCAGAAGCCAGAATAAAGACTTGGGAATAATTTCAAAATAAAGTTCATACCGTTATTTTCAGAAATCAAGAAGTAATGACAACTGAGTATGGATAACTTTGCGATATCTATTTTTTTCGATTGTGTTATTTTAAAAAAAAAAAAAATATAATGCAGACAGCCTGTTCGACATGGCAATTGGAAAGGAAACGCGTACTCCAGGAAGATCAAGCTTCTTTGGAAGTTTGCTTCGCGCCTAGCAGCAACATATGTTGTACGATATATTTCTTTTTTTAAGCTTTCATTTAAATGTGAGCATATACGGTTCTTTATGAGTCAATGCCTGTTACTGATAGGATATAATTTGGGGAGGAATAGAGTATGTTTTAATAGGGCAATCGTGCTTCCTAAAAGTGTGTTAGTGAGAATGTTTTTTATTTCTAGACCAAAAACGAAGTCAGTTGACATGCATTTTCAGTTAGAATGATGTGATTGGAATTTCATAATCTCCCAAGGATGAATCGAAATGACCAAACGATTTTGTAAAGAGTTCCTTTCCTTTTGGGGTCATTAATAGGTAGTTTAGTGTGCTTGGTTGATAAAAGGAGAACCTTCTGACGTACCCATACCCAACACTTCACACGTACACACTTCCCCTCACTAGTTCGTACTCAAAAGAAAAGTGGAAAGTTGTTGCGTGCCCGAGAATGTTGAATGGTTGGGTTATGACATCGGGTTGAATAGAAGTCGCACGGATAACTTAGACAGCCAAGTGCTGTACGGTGGTGTACAACTTTTTATGATTATGTTATTTGATTATAATATTCGTATGTGACGCAGATGCCACTTTTGTTTTTCTAGGTTGTTTGGGATTAATCATATGCGGTATAAACTTCTCTCAGAAACATCGGCTAGCAGTTGTTTGTTTGCTGCTTCGAACAAAACTGATGTAAATTAGAATAGGTTTAATTGCTTGCATGTAAGAAGTCCTAAATAAGTCCATGGATTTTTAAACTGCCGATTGGAATCATTCATATAGAGTGCTCTTGGCGTAACTTTCTGCCTTTAAAGTAAGTTGTAAGAGTGAAATGTGACATTTTAAGTTGTGATTATTTAGATGCTAGTGAACGATTTTCTGTCTCTGTAGCAATTGTGTATTGATGGTAATGTAGGTGTAAGGATGCAGTATCAGCTAACATGGTCTGTTGGCCACGATCAATTTTTGTGCATTTTAGTGTTGACCGCCGCGGATCCTTAGCGTCTTTTGGTGTTGGTAGAGATGCATTGTCCTGTAGGAGTGCAATCTCTGTACCCGAATTTTAGTCGTGGTAAGCAGCGTGAGCCTATGTTTTTGACATGGTCAATACATGTTTGTCGAGAAGCTCTCCACAGTTTCCCACTTTGAAAACTGTTGGATACCACATAACATCAGTAATTGTATACTTAGTTTTCGTCATGCATGTATTGAATAATCAGCGTATGAAGATCAGTGTTTATTGGGGAATCTAGGAAAGAATGCTCATAGTACACGAATATCAGTTAGAAGTATTGATAGATGGACCATCGCAATGTCACGTTTAGAACTCTGGTTCGTTTGTGCTCCAAGCACGTTACTCTTGCATATTCTTGATTATTTGTAATAATTTATATGATATTATTTGGACTGTGCTCTCAGGCGTAAGGCTCCTTGTTTCGGCTGCAGAATGACCAAATAGTTCGTGCTGGATATCCGCGAGCGTGCGAGGGAATCTTTTGGAAATACCTTTAGGAGTGAGATTGTGACTTTTGATCGCGTGAATTTCAGCGGAAGGATGATCTTTATGTGTCATAGTAGCGTGAATATATATATACATGTGTGCATTAGTGTAACCTGACATGGTCTGAAGCTGAAGGAGTCTTTGGGGTACAGAGTAGTTTGGAAGCGCAAGGTTTCTTTGTCGTCGTGTCTGGGCGAGTTGTGGCTGGTAGAGAGGATGTCATATCGTGGGCTTATAAACGGTAGGGAGTTTACACTATGCGACAGTTTATGTGGAAAACTGTTGGGCTGGCAATGTCTAGCTATCTTCATTGCAGCAGCAGGAGGTCCCTGCGTGTTTGATCAGTTGTTGGTGGCGTGTTGGTTGTCGGAAGATATTCTATATATGGCCAATGTAGCAACAGGGAGAGTTTGTCATTCTGCTTCAGTTTACTTCGACACGCTTGTCAATCAACCTGTCAGAGATCGGAGTTACGCTGACGTGGCCATCGTGTTTTCTTTCTTTTTTCTATGGGGTCGATTGAGAAGATCTTGGGTGTTTTTTTTTTTAAATGAATCGTAACCTGCTATCAACATACTCCAGGACACCCGATGTATTCTTTCATAGCAGTGTTATATGGATATACCCGAAGATGATCTCATATTTACCACCGAATGTTTATTCTTGTTCTGATTGTTTTTGCTGACCAGTGATGTGATTTGTAGCTCGATAGGTTGAGATTTAATTTCATTAATAAAAGCTTTGTTCTGTCCTGACAGGTGTCAAACCACTTCTCCACTTGTCAAATAAATTATTGTGATTATTGTAAAAATAGTCCTCGCACAAGTAGAGCTAGCAGGTTGAATTGTCCACAAACACTAATTTCATTACTGATGATAAAAATGTTTAGTACAGAACAAATTCGAGCATTATATAATATTTGTCGCACACTTCTAATCTCTATGAAGGTATTAACTTCATATTTGTAAACACTAACTCTGCACCTCTATAATATAAGGTCGATATCAGATCTTGCTTACATGAGGCTGTCTTGTAATGGCATTTAAGAAAACAGTACTTTTAAAGATTTTACTTTCCATAGCCAAATATAGACAATTTTGTAGTATAATTATGTTCGAAAAATCTTGTAACATTTCATAATTATCGTCCAGTTGTATCTCTTATGTAAATAGAAATGGTCACAACAAAAGTTAATGAAGAATGTTTTATTCATATTTAGGACAAGTTCATCTTTTGTAAAGTTATTACTGTCACCTTGTTAGTAACTAAACTATAAACTGAAAAGTACAATTTACTACAAAGTTAAAATATTATGTTCTGTTCTTTCCTACTCACACGTAACATAAGTTCCTTTATGCAGTTCACAAAATATCAATAGATGTCGTCGACAGTGATGACAAAGACAATAATAGTATCACAACATATCAATAGATGTCATCGACAGTGATGACAGACAGTATCACAACATATCAATAGCTGTAGTCGATAGTGATGACAAAGACAGCAATAGTATCACAACATATCAATAGATGTCGTCGACAGTGTTGACAAAGACAATAATAGTATCACAACGTATCATTGTCAGTAATAATATCACAACGTGTCAATAGATGTCGTCGACAGTGATGACAAACACAGCAATAGTATCCCAACATATCAATAAATGTCGTCGACAGTGATGACAAAGACAGTATCACAACATCAATAGCTGTCGTCGACAGTGATGACAAAGACAGTGATAGTATCACAACATATCAATAGATGTCGTCGACAGTGATGACAAAGACAATAATAGTATCACCACGTATCATTGTCAGTAATAATATCACAACGTATTAATAGATGTTGTCGACAGTGATGTCAAAGACAGCAATAGTATCACAACATATCAACAGATGTCGTCGACAATGATGACGGAGCAATAGTATCACAATATATCAACAGATTGTTACGACCATGTAGTTTAATTACTTGTGTGTTAAAATTTGAATTCTTTTATTTCATTTTTGTATCATTATATTTTATTATGATGATGATTATGTTCACAGGATCTGATATTTTTGAAAGAAACATCGTATTTATTTAGAACGTAAATATGACTCTCGGCTTGCGTAAGCATTATTTTAGATTGCCGACTGGATAAACAGCCGGCGTAAACAATTGGTTGTGGCCAAGGTCATTTTTCTAAGTATATGTTTACATCGTGTACTGCGATTGTTAGATGATTAAATAACCACGCGTTCTTCGTGCGTGTGCATGAAATGACGTTTTGGTTCGGTTTAAAAACACTTAGGTCCCTGTGAAATAGTCAGAGTCGTTCTTATACCTTGAGAAGAAGGTATCATTTTTCTTGTGCTGGAAAGAGTTTATTTTTCTTTACATCTGTAGAGCTCGAGATGTGTCTTGTTATAGATGACAGCTATAGGAGTTCATCTACTTTTTAAATAATAATTTATTTTTTCCTGGAGAACTACACAAGTGGTTTAGGACAAAGACATTCAGTGAAATTCATTCTAAATTGGAATAGTACAGTACAAATTGTGGTTCAACGTGAAATTCCGGACATTTGTGTAAAGACTTCATCTGACGTCATCGTTCTCCATCTTGGAACGTCATCAGGATTCGAACCTGGATTCAGTTAAAATTATTTAGTGATAGGACTTGTATTTTTTTTTAGTTCTAGGATAAATGTTTGGATTTTCTTCACAAACCGTAAGTCCTATTTCATATTTTCACCTTTTCACCGTGTTTTCTAGGGAAATAAATTATTTTTGTTAAAACTTACAAAGCTTGTTGTGTTCACTCTTTTCTTTTGTTACTTTTGAACGAGCCGATACGTAACAAGATGTCGTCGACAGTGATGACAAAGACAGTAAAAGTAGCGGTGTTATCAAAACCATTTCTCGTGAACATGGCTGAAATGATTTTAATGAATACAAAGAGCCGGATTTGGGAAATTTGACGATGACGACAACAAAACACGAAGACGATAAGATGTTCATCAATACAACACTTCTTCCTTCACCTTGCGATCTTGAAAACAGGACTTTTACCATCGTGGCCACTACCACTAACGAGGAGAAATCATCATTATCATCGTCGTCATCATCATTATCATCATCTTTTGGGCTCCAGCACCAATCACTACCGCTACTACTGTCAATATTACCACCACCACCACCACCACCAACATCACCATCACCTCTTTTGTGGAGATACTGTTAGTGTTGGTTGTGGCAATGGTAGTAATTTGTTGCTGTAGCAATTGTTGTTGTAGTAGTAGATCGAACCACCAACCTGAACCTCTGTACCACAGACTAAACAAATGCAATAAAATATTGTTACGTGTCTAGGCTCGTACAAAAAGTGACAAGAAAAGAACGAAGACAACAAGCTTTGTAAAATTTAACAAATAATTTATTTCCATAGAAAAACAAGGTAAAAATGAGTAAAAGGACTTACGGTTTACGAATCAAATCCAAAATTAATCCAAGAATTAAAAAATACAAGTCCTATTATTAAAGTCTTAAATGGATCTGAGTTAGAGTCCAGATGAAATTCCAAGATGGAAAGCGATGACGTATGTAATAGTCAGCTTTGTACTGATGTATCAACAGTTTCTTTGTTGAATCACAGCAAATAATATTCCAGTTTTTGAATTCCGAATAATTTTCAATAAATGTCTTTGTCCAAGACTCAATTTAGGAGCACTTGTATTCCAGGAAAATAATCACTTTAAATTGAATAAAATAAAAATTCAACTCAAACTGGTCACAACAAAACACTTTAGGTGTCAAAGATTTAGAACCCGACTGAACTGATTCATATGAAGAAAATGGTTATACAGTAAGTTAAGACGCAAAACAGATTCCCGTATGAGGGTCACGTGGTCATTTCTATAACAACGTAGAAACGTTTTTACATGCTAATTATAACGTACTCTAGGTATGGCTTTGATTCCATTGAAATGAATCTTACTCTTACAAAGAATTAAAGAAAGGTTGTTTACTAGAACTCTGTGTGAGTTCTGAATCAAGGTAGGTCAGAAACTAGATTCAGTGTTTCAGCTACTGGTTGTTTATCAGGTCAAAGAGAACTGAATTAAATTTCTAAAAAAAAAAATATCAAATCCAGTAGACAAAGTTATCACTACAATAACATGTAATGGAATAAAATTTAAAAAATTAAAACTAACAAACAAATAATTAAATTACATATACATAACAGATATGATAAGAGAGAGAGAGAGAGAGAGAGAGAGAGAGTTGGTCTAAAGTGAAAGAAAACTATGCACATTGTTTTTGTTTTTAGTACCTGTATTCTTTTCCAATATCCACACAATATTCAGCTGTTATGCAATCGCATTTGTTCACTTGTCCACCCGTTAGAAAGACACGCTATCAACTACGGCACAACGCTAGCGCTAACTAATATCACCCTGATTGATGTGTCACATTTATATGAATGCATAATTATAATGAGAGCCCAAGGGTTTGGTATTTGTAGTATCTGCTTACAGAGAAAATTGATTCCGGATCCACGGATGATCACACGTCATAACATCTCATACTGAATCATTACCGTGTCCGCACTTACTACAATCCCGTAAAAAAACTACATTATGGCGGGGCCCCGAGTGGCCGAGTGGTCTAAAGCGCTTTCCGTTACGGATCACTGCCATCTCACCTCTGTCTGCGTGGGTTCGAGTCTAGGATTCGGCGAATGTGGATATGTGAGAAAGCTTGCCAGTAGCTTCTCGTGGGTCGGTGGTTCTTTCCGGGGATTTCCCGGTTTCTTCCTCCACCATTAATACTGGCCGCCATGTATAGCCTATCGTGAAAAATGGCGTTAAGCCCCACAACAACAACAACAACATTATGCTATTTCTAAACAGATGATCATACGTTATAACGTCTGAGACTGAATTGTTGCCCTTGTCCGCATTTACCTACGTCCATAAAAACTGTACATTATGCTATTTCTATACAGATGATCACATGTCATAACGTCTGATGCTGAATTGTTGCCCTTGTTGGAATTTACCTGCTGAAACTGTACATTATGCTAATGCTAAACCAATTAGTAAATTGTTGAAGTTACATTGTTTAATTGCAACCATAACAGGGTATTCATTTGTACAAGTAAAGAGCCACGTTGGCGTCTGAAACATGGATATTATAAGATATATTTTAGACTGAGTATCAGTTTCATGGGCTTTTTTTTAAAGGCATTTAAGAAAACGATACCTTTCAAGATTCTACTTTTTATCTAATATAGAAAATATATTGTAATTATTTCCGAAAAACCTTTAAACATTTTACAATCATTATTCAAATTTATTTCTTATGTAGATGAAAAAGATGTCTGAAGAATAGTTATTCTAGTTATCTCAGCTTGATATTTAGTAACGTTATTACTATATCACATTCCCAGCAATGAAACTGTTACTGTAAAGTACAGTTTACTGCAAAATTAAAAGCTTGTTTTCTTTTCTTTCCTACTCACACGTAACACATACCCGTTTATGAAGTTCCAAATGTATTTGTAGATGTCGACGAAGGCGATGACGAAGATGGTAACATTAACGATGTTTTAAGTACCGTCAAACTGAACATGGCGGAAATCATTTTAATGAAGAGGAGAAAGAGCGGAATGTGGAAGGATAATAATGATAACGACGACAGCAAAGACGACGATAACACACCAATTTTCCTTTCATATTCTGGTCTCCAAAACACAATCCAGAACATCACCACTTCACTAACCATCATCATCCTTTGGTTCACAGCATCATTTACTTACCTCTATTACTATTACACTACTACAACCAACATCTCCTCCTTTGCGGAGATATTGCCAGTCGCGGTTGTACTAGTGAGTAGTAATATTAGTAGCAGTAGTAGTAGTAGTAGTATATTGAACCCTGAGCCCGAATATTTATATCACACACTATACAAATACAAAATCATACAACATGAGAGAGAGAGAGAGAGAGAGAGAGAGAGAGAGAGAGAGGGGGACGGAGGAATCGGTATAAAGTTAAATTCTGTTTAGAGATTTTTTTTTTGGTACCTGTATCTTTTTCCAATATCCAAGGAATTTCTGCACAAATTCAGTTGTTTTGCAGTCACAATGGTTCGTGGTTTATTTATACAGATGTTAGAAAGACACTACAAACCAATGGACCGCCATAGCGATGACTAATACCATCCTGATTGGTGTGTTACAAATTTATGAAGGCCCAATTGTAAATGAGAAAGTTTTGGGCTTGCAGTATTTGTGTATTGTGAAAATTTATTCCGGATCAGCTAATTATTTGCGTCGTGGCTTCTGGTCGTAAATGGTTACCTTGATAGGCACTTATGACATGCCGTAAGAAGTGTACATTTTACTTTGTTCAGGACCAGTTAGTCAGTTATTCAAGTTATATTGTTTAATTGCAATCATGACAGTATCTTTATCCCATGTTGTCTTAAATAAACGTTAATTTGTTGATTCACAACAGTGCCATACTAACAACCAACAGAATACAGTAATACCATACATCACTGATTATGGTGACGTTTGTTCATGTTTGTCAAGCTGTGCACTTGGAGTCATTTTAATGTTTTATGTATAAACACTTTTGTCCTGAAAGTCAAGGTGATGCTTGTTAAGTTACTTATAGTCTAGCTATTTCAGTCCTTCATATAGGAACTTTAAGGGAGTGTAACTACTATGTTCAAAGCAGTCATGCCTTAGCAATTAAGGTTCGAACATTTTTATTTTTGTTGTTTAAAAATGACAATTATTTTACATTAACCTTCAAAAAATTAGTCACTGTTTGATGTAGGAATAAAAATAGTTGAACGCAAAATATAATGATACTGCGCCCAGAATATTCCGTCAGTTCACATCCACTTTAAAGAAAATGCATGGAGCTCTGTTATCAAAGCCATACATTAACAAACAGCCGTAATCAATGAATTAAATAAACACATAGCTGATGGAACAGGTCTGATTTATAGGCATATATTGAATTCATATTTGTAATCACTAACTCTCCACAAGTAAAATGCGTCTGAAACATGAATTATATTAGGTTCTTTATTCATTCCCTACTGCCACTATTACTACTACTGCTGCTGCTACTACTTCTACAACCACCAACATCATCATCATCTCGTTGAAGGAGATATTGGCAGATGTGGTTTTGGGTGATGGTTGTAATGTTATTTGTTATTGAAGAATAACTGCAGAAGGCGTTCTATACCAGTTATTAAATACAAGACATCAGTACAGCTAGGAAGAGGAGTAAAGACTGCCCTGACAGTACTTTTCCCATGGAACTTAAGCCCTAATGAACATATAACATAAACCAGCTGTTGGTGTATATCAGTTCTAATCCAGTGTGGAATATCTGATTACTTTTACTGTCAAGTGATATTTCAAAGCTACTTTGATTAAGGCTTACACTATATCTCCCCTCCTGAGAAAGTTAACAATTAAACGAAACGTGATCTGATGACCGCATTTCTAAACAAGCTAATCAGCTTCATTTTTACAAGTTAAATCTCTCAGGTGGTTTTGACGATCTTCCCGAACATGTGAAATATTTGTTTTGACCGGCAGGCATTGCTTTGCTTTCTTCTGAGTCAGTCAAAGTATCAGGGTTTGAAACATTCACTCGGAGAGGCTCCGATAGTGAGGTAGGCATGGGAATTAAATTTCTCCTGTTACGCCGTATTTCTCCCTCGTCAGTTACTACCATGTATGAACGAGGTGTAGATGCATCAGATTTAACAATGCCTGAAGAAAATTGATCTTTAATCCATACTTTATTCCCTACCTGAACTTTTTTCATATTTCGGGCGCGATGTCGACGATCATCATTTCTCTTTTGAGTTTGCTTTTGATAGTTTTCCGACTTCTTCAGTTTCATTAAATCTGGCCATTTCGGCTGTAAGTTTTTCGGTGCCATTGGCAAAGTAGTTTGTAATTTTCTTCCCATCAATAATTCGGCAGGGCTGTATCCATTCGATAATAGTGTTGCGCGATATGTCAAAATATCTATGTAAAGATCGTTTGCTTTTTAAAGCATTCTTTTTATTGCTTGAACAGCTCTTTTGGCGAGACCATTGCTCTGTGGATATTTTGGACTACTTGTAATATGCTTGAATCCGTAATTTGTCGCAAATTCTTTGAGTAATGTGGATGTGTATTGCGGACCATTATCTGAAACTAATTCTTCTGGTATACCGTGTCGCGCAAAGATTGATTTGAGAAGACTGACAATTGTTTTTGAACCTGTGCCTTACAAGTTTGCTATTTCGATGTATCGTGAAAAATAATCAGTCACCAAGAGATATATTTGACCATTCAGTTCAAAAAAGTCTGAAGCGATTCTTTGCCAAGGTCGACTTGGTAATTCATTTGGTATCATTGGTTCAGGTTGATCTCTTGAGTTTTCGATGTAATATTGGCAAGATTTTACCAAGTGTTCTAACTGAGTACTTAGTCCTTTCCACCAAACTGACGTTTTGGCGCGTTCTCCGCATTTAACTATGCCTTGGTGACTGACCATCGTGAATTCTCTCTAGGATTTCTTTTTGAAGTGACTCTGGTACGACCGGGCATGTACCTTTCATTAAAAGACCATTTTGAATTGTAAATTCACCTCTATCTGCCGAGTACGATTGAAGTTTTCCGTCAATAGCGGATTTCTCTGGCCACCCTTTTCACAGAATTGTACAACTTCTTTGCAAATCGAATCATTTCGATATTCAGACTTTATTTGTTCAAGTCGAGTAATTGATGCGGACAAATTACCAACTTCGAAATCAACATAGGCGTTAGTTTCAGCCTGAAATTCTCTGTCACTCTCAGAGTGATAACTTAAAGGTGCTCTGGATAGAGCATCAGCAGTTAATAGATTTTTGCCTGCAACATGAACTATATACAAAAGGTGAATCTCATCAAACGCATTCTAAAGCGTTGAATTCTAGGGAGTGAATCTCCGAAGATTTTTGTGCTCATTAGTGGTACTATTGGCTTATGGTAAGTTTCAAGTTTGAATTGTGACAAAATTAAATAGCTACTGAAGCGTTCACATGCCCTAGTGATTGCAAGGGCCTCTTTTTCTATTTGAGCATAGCGTTGCTCAGTTTCTGACATACCTTGCAATGCGAACGCCACCGGTCTCAGAGTGCTACCGTGCTACTGCCGTAGCACAGCACCTAGTCCAAATGAAGATGCATCTGCAGATACAACTATTTCTCTGTTTGGATCATAACGTGCTAAAGTTGGTGAAGATATCATTTCTTGCTTGATATCTCTAAAAGCTTGTTCTTGATCTGGACCCCAAGTCCACGAGGTTTTACCTTTCAAAAGCTCATGTAATGGTTTTGATTTTTCTGCCAAATATGGACTAAATTTACCAAGCTGATTTGCCATACCGAGAAATCGTCGTATCTCTGTTACGCATTTCTGTGTTTCCATTTTACGTATAGGTTTGACTTTTTCAGGATCAGGTCGGCAACCATTTTCGTCAATAACATGCCCAAGAAACCTAATGGATGGTCTCCAAAATTCATACTTTTCTGCGTTCAGTGTGACGCCTGCATTTTGAATTGATTTCATGACCATTTCTAGTCTTTTGTCATGCTGCTTCTGCGTTTCCCACAAAACAAGAACATCGTCCATGTGACAGAGTGTTCCGCCATGTCGCTCCAGAGTTTCTGACATCCTTTTCTGAAAAAATTCAGGCGCGGAACTGATTCCAAATGGAAGGCGATTAAAATAAAACCCACCAAAAGGAGTAATGAAAGTTGTAAGGCGGCGTGAATCTTCTGACAGGTTTATCTGCCAAAAGCCTGAGTTTGCATCACATTTGGTGACAAACTTTGCACCTGCTAGTTTTGCAAGGGATTCTTCAACTGATGATAGTGGGTGCTTCTCTCTTTTAACTTATTCATTCAGGTTAGTTAGATCCACGCAAATTCATATCGTACCGTTTGGTTTCGGAACGACAACTATTGCCGCGCACCACTCAATGGGCTCATCTACTTTTGAAATAACACCCATTTTTTCCATTCTATCCAACTCCTTGGGATCTAAGGATTGTTATCGCCGGGGACGGATGTGGGAGATAAGCACCCACTTCCCTTGGAAATCCCCCAATGGCTTGCGCCTGAGAGAGTCTTTGACAACCAAATCCAGCTCCAGGCCATCACGAGTGGCTTAACTATTAAGCCCGGAGGAAGCTGTTTAAACTGACTGGAGAAGGGATGACAGGCGAGTTTCTGGAGCCTCAAAACCAAACGCTTCGGGCGGATGGGGCTCGTAAACCTTGGGTGGTCGCCCATCTACGAGAAGGTAAACTCCGACTTCAAACCTTCGCTGCCTTGCGACTACACTCTCTCATGGAAAAGGCTAAGGGAGTAAACCCCAACAGAAAATCCGGAGACGGAGTCCCTAAGGCGACTTGGCATTTCTTTTAGTGTCATCTCGGCAACTCCTGCGACGTCGCTGGCGTCATGACGTATCGGCTTGTCTGTTCCCTATATCCATCATCTGCGTGGAGAGGGGGAATCAGATACATGGGCAACAGCTGATTCTCCATATCACCCTGCCCATGCTTGCGCCCTGGAGAGAACACTCCAGCTTCGCTTCACAGCGTCGACACAACACGGGAAGCAACATTTTACCGGTTATAAATCACCGTTCGATTGGCTTAGAGTCAGACGCCAGGGATTGCTTCTGACGGTGGGAGAGATCAACAGATCTCACTGGACAGATACCGCCCGCCTCAAACTGGGCAGCCACCAACCAATAACGTGCCGTCCCGCCACAGTTCGCCTGCCTTGCTGGGTGCGTAGGGCTTAAGGTACGCGAGTACCTGACAAGCGGACTGCAACTACTGCACCAAGAAATAACAAAAGAAAACCAACAAGGAAACTTCCAATCCTCAAGCTAGGTACCTGGAACATCCGGACCTTGCTGACTGGGGTCTCAGATGACCTCCAGGCAATCAGCGATGTTCGAAAGACTTCAGTCATCAATGACGAACTTGCAAGACTCCAGGTCGACATCGTCTCACTACAGGAGATATGGCTACCAGATTCCGGGTCCCTCAGAGAAAAGAACTACACGTTCTTCTGGCAAGGAAAGAGCGCTAACGAAACCAGAAAGTATGGTTTTGGATTCGATGTCAGGAACTCTCTGCTGGGGATGATAGAACCCTGCCAACAAGGAAACAAAAGACTGCTCTCTCCGCCTCCACACCACAATCGGGCCTGTAAACCTGATCAGCGTTTACACTTCCACACTCAACGCCACCTCAGATATCAAGGATGAGTTTTACGACGAGTTAGACTCTCTCACCGACAAAATTCCTAAGGAAGAGAACTTGATATTACTGGGCGACTTCAATGCTAGGGTGGGTGCCGACCATGACTTTTGGCCTTCTTGTCTTGGCAAGTTTGGCATTGGGAAGATGAATGTGAACGGGCAGCGACTCCTAGAGATGTGCTTGTACCACGACCTCAGCATCACCAATTCATTCTCTCAGACAAAACCACAGCACAAAGTGTCTTGTAGACATTCCGGTCCAAACACTTGCACCAGCTGGACTTGATCATCACAAGACGGTCTGCCACAAAGGGTGTGCTTCTCATCCGTACCTTCCACAGCGTTGACTGCGACACTGATCTCTCGCTGGTGTGCTGAAAAATGAAGCTTCATCCAAAGAAGATCCACCGCTCTAGGCAAGAGGGTAAACCACGCATTGATGCGAGTAAGACGTCATATCCAGACAAAGCTGAGGAATAGGAATTTACGTATGCCCTCTTCAAGGCGTTCGATTCAGAACCTCCCTACGGCAGTGCCAAACAGAGATGGGATCACATCAGAGAGAATGTGTACAGCACAGCCTCACAGATCTTTGGTAAGAAGCAGACAAAGAATAACGACTGGTTTTGAGGCCAACTCCGCCACACTCATGAAAGCCATAGACGAGCGTCGCAGTGCTCACCTGGAATACAAGTGATCCCCCTGCCAGAGGACACTACAGTCATACAGGTCTACCAGAAGCAAAGTGCAGAGGTTAGCACGGCAGTGCGCCAATGAATACTGGATTCAGCTCTGTCAGAGCATCCAGTCATCAGCAGATATCGGAAACATCAGAGGCATGTACGATGGCATAAGAAAAGTAATGGATCCCACGAAGAAAGTGACAGCACTACTGAAGTCTGCCGCAGGCGATACCATCCATGACAGAATGTATCCAGAGTCGCAGTGCGGGTTCCGCTCAGAGAGGTCCACAATCGACATGATCTTCTCCATCAGGCAACTACAGGAGAAGTGTAGAGAACAACACAGACCCCTCTTCCTGGTCTTTATAGACCTCACCAAGGCGTTCAGTGTGGTCAGCAGAGACGGACTCTTCACAACCCTGGCGAAGTTTGGATGCCCTCCAAAGCTGCTAAGCATGGTCCAGTCCTTCCATGACGCATGAAAGGTACAGTGCAGTACGATGGCTCAACGTCCGATCCCTTCGAGATCCGCAGTGGAATGAAACAAGGCTGCGTCCTTGCCCCCAGGCTCTTCGGCATCTTCTTCGCTGTCCTGCTTAAGTACGCCTTTGGCACGTCCACAGAAGGGATCTACCTGCACACGCGATCAGACGGCAGACTGTTCAACCTGGCACGACTAAAGGAAAAGAGCAAAGTGCGAGAAGCAACCATCAGGGACATGCTCTTTGCAGACGATATTGCTCTTGCCACTCACAAAGAAGCTGAGCTATAGCGCCTGATGGACTGCTTTTCTAAAGCATGCCATGAGTTCGGGTTGACCATCAGCCTAATGAAAACCAACGTGATGGCTCAGGACGCGGATCCCC
>JAECUM010012856.1:0-58368 GCA_016617855.1 Megalonaias nervosa
TGCCCTTGTTAGGTTAGTTACCTTACCTAAAGCTACATATGCACTTGTTAGATTAGTTACCTTCCCTAAAGCAATCTGTGCCCTTGTTAGGTTAGTTACCTTCCCTAAAGCAATCTGTGCCCTTGTTAGGTTAGTTACCTTCCCTAAAGCAATCTGTGCCCTTGTTAGGTTAGTTACCTTCCCTAAAGCAATCTGTGCCCTTGTTAGGTTAGTTACCTTCCCTAAAGCTACATATGCACTTGTTAGATTAGTTACCTTACCTAAAGCATACACATCATAGTCTGGTAATAGTGATTCTACCACTCAGATTTTAAGCTAGAGATTTGTATTACATACAGGGAGAGATTATGAAATATTGTTCCATGCTTCCACTGTGAACATAAATTATGACCTCTAATGATCATGCAGGTCCTTTACAGATAAATAAAATTGTTAAATGTTTTCATATAAAACCATGCTCTATTTAAATGAAGCAAAGAACACTATAACCACCAAACCACAAGTGACTATCTTTGATGGCACTATAAGACCATCAGTTTGGTTCCATCTTGTTGAACTATCCCCACCAATACCCACCAGCTCAGTTTGTAATACAAATTGTTTGTGTAGCTTGAGAAAGAGATGTTTGCATTCATTTAAAGTACAATAGAAACCAGTTTAGTTCAGTTCTTATCTTTGGACTGATTCATTGGACTGGTCCATTTCTTTTTCAAAGACTTGTAATAAAAGTAAATGTAAAAGACTGGTCCATTTCTTTTTCAAAGACTTGTAATAAAAGTAAATGTAAAAGACTCATACTCTGTTCATAAAATAAGACAATCACAGCTAGTTGTCTTTGAAGTTTCTTCTTTAAATACATTACCCAATACCTTAGGAGAACTTATTCTACAAATCCAGCCCTCCTAGTTTTGTTCACTTCTATGAACCCAGGATATGCAGGATCACACTTAGATCAGTCTATCCTGCATAGTGCAGCTAAGCACTCCCTGCAAACAATGCCCAGCTTAGTCCCTCAGTATCTAAGAGATGTTGCTTCACTTTGTTCTAATACCTTTGCCACTCAAAGGGAGCCTGTACTTAGTAACAGCTTGGAAGTCACTGTATCTAACTCAAGACATTCTGCGAGTTAGTGAGCTACCATCCTCAACAGTCTTTGCCAGCTACTTCGCAGGTAGCACAAGAGATACCAGGTTCAGCACCTTTATTCAAAGATGATAAAATTTGCTTGCACGTTGTCTTATCATTATTAGGTATTACCTGATGCATGAAGACTCAGCCTTACAGACTTCGACTGAAGACGTATTCCGCCTTCTTCCACTAGAGTTATGTCCTCCTTCTTCTCTACAATAACTGCCTGGTCTAGTGGACATCAACTGATTGCTGACTACAAAGGAAGAATCTACTTTCAAATTACTTTCACAGTCTGGCAGAATTACTGACATTATTCGCCACTTACAGTGTCACTTACAAGACCCAGTTTTCAACAGACTCTTTTTTATGCAAATACACCTTCTCTCAAACTTAGTTGGCAGTTCTTTAAGTTCCACACACAATTTTTCCATTTGGATACCTCAGCAGTCAAACAAGATATCACAGCTTTGGGAATGATAAAGTTCTCCTTTGTACACATGGATTGGAAATCTTTTAACCACACACAACAGTTTGTGTGCAGTGTCTTGGCCATGGGCACTATGTTGGATCTAGTATCTATGGCAGTCTTTCAACATTGTGTATCTTCTCCAACCCCGAATCCCACAGGACATGTGTGGAAGTGGAACAACCAGTGGAACAAGATGTCTTGGTTAATTCCATTGTGGCAACATCAGCTACAGGGACTACATTTTACAAAACATCAGGTGGGTTGCATCTTGGAGCAGGACATGATATCCCTTGTTACTCTCCTTCTCAGCCTTGGTTTCTTTGTCAACAAGGAAAATCCAACATCTCAACAATTTTTTCATCACAGTATGGAGATCAACACTCAGTAAACAGAGTATATCTCCCTCAGGAACGAGTATTGAACATCAGTACAATGGTGGCTTCCTTGCTTATACAGGACTGTCTACCTGACAGAATTCCTTTGCCTACTGGATTTTGGTCAATGCACCAGCAGACCTCTTAGTCCTATGTTGCCTATTTATGCAAATGATTTGATGTCCAAATGGAGGCCATGACTTTGCCCATTAGGCCAACTTCTCACACAGATATGAGATTCCATCTGAGAGGATGGGGCAAACTCACTTGGCTCACATCAGGTATACCTCTGCAGTACAACCTCCAGAAATCACAGTCTGTACATATGCAAGCACAGAGGGTTTTGGGGCACACCTCCTTCCATCATTCTGGAAGCCAGTAGAGTATGGCCCCCTCAGAATTGTCATTTACATATCAGCATTCTTGATATGAAAGCCATTTCAAAAGTTCAAAAGCTTTTCATTGGTTACGGTATGATCTACATGGGAGGGGAATTCTCATTTTGTCTGACAACTCCACTGTGGTGAATCATCTCAAACAGCAAGGTGGAACCATGTCCCCAAAACTGTGCATTCTTGGTTTGAATTTTCCTCATGCAGGTTCATTGTATTCCAGGCTGACAACATGTATTAGTGGACTCGACCTGGAAGAATCAGCTAATACAAATGGAATGATCCCTTCATCATTCAGTTTTAACTCAGATATGTGCCTGATTGGATCAACCAATGGTGGACCTGTTTGCAACAAGGTAGAATGACAAATTCCCAACCGTGGTCTCACCAGTCCCAGATCTGAAGTCCTGGACAGTCGATGCTCTTTCATTAGATTTGAATGGCCTGGATGCACACGCTTACCCTCCAACACCTCCAGTTCAGAAAGCAAGAGAAACGGAGTGTCATCTCATCATGACTGCTTCACTTAGATGGACAATCGTGGATCAACAACCTCATTAATCTCACAGCAGAAATCTCCAGGAATCGACATTGTGCCTCATTTGCTCAAGCAGCCACAATGGCAGGTGTTTCATCTCAACCCAAAGTGGCTGAACCTGCACATCTAGATCTAATTAAACAAGCCCTCAGGAACAAACGGTTCTCACAACCAGTGGTGGAGAAATTGCTCAAATGGGATATCCATTCATTTAAAAGTGCACAAAGGTAAATGGAAAATCTTAACACATTGGTGTGCTCAAGAACACATTATTCCAATGCAGGCATCCATACCTCAAATAGCTAACTTCCTAATATGGCTTTCTGACGAAAACAATTAGCACCAATCACAGTCAAATGCTATCGTTCCATGACCTCTAACACCCTGCATTATCAAGGAAGAGAGGATATTGGACAGAACGAAGACTTCTATGCTCTTCTGTCCAATTTGTTTTGCACATGTCCAAAGATGTTTGATCTTTGCCCAAAGTGGAATCTGTCATGGATACTAACCTGGCTGAACAAGACACCATTTGAACTTCTCTCAAGCTCACCTCTCAAAGAAGACCTGTTTCCTCACTGCATTAGCAAACTGCAGCAGAATCAGCAAAATACATGCTCTATCAGTGGACCTGAACTACATGCAGTTCCAGCAAGATGGGTCAATATCATTCATGATGGCCCCTGCTTTGATTGCCAGGAACAGGCTCCCATTTATGGGGAATCAGACTTTTGTAATGAAATTCCTGTCTACTCAGGACACTTCGTCTCATGATAGTCTACAGGACCCAGTGTGAGCTCTGAAGTGACACTTAAGAAGGACCTAACCAGTTCATCAGGGGAGATCATGCTTCTTCTTACCCCTCATAGAGGGAAAGGGCAACATATCTGCACAGACACTGTCATCCTGGAAAAACAAAAACTGGGTTATTCATTCCACATATCAGAAAATAACCCCAGACCAAATGAATTTGATTTTCATCCTGGCTCACCAAGCTAGGGCAGTTGCCACAAACATTGCATTTGAGGGAAACTGTTTTCTGGCATCATCCATGCTATGGAATGGAGATCTGGGTCCACTTCTCCAGCTTTTCTCTCTGGGATCTTTCATTCTGCAAGGATCAGCTTGGTCAGGTGGGACATATAGCTATGGTGTAACAATTTACCTTAATGGGCCATTCAACAGCTTCATAAAGACATGGCTTCATGACTTCCATTGGATTTGTGGGAATGTAAAATTTTCCCTTTTGAAGCTGCTTCCCTACATTCTGTCTCACATACCTTAGGGGACTGGAGGTAGTCTCTCCAGTGTAAGGGGATGTATCTCCCTCTCCCCTATTCTCTTAAGGTATTATGATAAGGTAATGTACTCAAAGAAGAAACCAATTTTTTTCTAATTAAATATATTTCTTCAGTAATACTTACCCAATCATAATACACCTACACCCTCCCAGCCTCCCCACAGTTACATCTGTATAGAGAGCATGTCTTTCACTCTAGTAGTAACCGTATTCACAGGATTTGTTGCCAATCCCTGTATCAAGGGGATATCACTTTATTTAACTGCCATCTTACTGCCACCTAGGTGGATTTGCGAGGTAGTAGTTGTTCTCCTAAGGTATTATGATTGGTAAGTATTACAGTAAAACCTGTTATGAGAGACCACCCCTTCTGCCAACAAAAAGCAGTCTCTCAAGACAGGTGGTCTCTCATAGCAGGCTTGTACAAAAAGACCAGTTTCCAAGGTCCAGTTTCAGAACAATTTCAAGAAAAATAACCACAATCACTGTACATATATTCTATACTTTATTAATATTTCTTGCTAAAATATTGTATGCATTCATCTAAAAACAAAATTATATCACAATAAAGATATACCTCTGTCATTAAACATGAAATCACATTTACATCTGAAGATCACATATTTTAGCATATGAAATTGTTTCTGAATTACTTCTTTTTCTTTATAACAACCTAAATTTGTTTTACCAACGTTTTAACCGCTTTTTTGCGAGTGGTCTGTACTTTTTCACTTCTTTCAGCTACAATAATTATTTTCTCCATCCTTAAAATTTGTCTGTTTTTAGTTGGAGGTTTGTCCATTGTCATTAAGGTTCTAGGTGTTAAAATTATTAGTGCTCAGTTGTAATATCGAACGTAAAGACGGTTTTGATTGGGCTGTGGGAAAATATGAAAACTCTATTCATGTGCATTGCATATCTAACAATTAATGAAATAAAAAGAAACAGTTATCTCATCCCAAAAAAGAACCATTTTCTCAGAGACAAAAGTCAATGGCTTCATTCAAAGATGACATACTAGGATTAACTCAATAAGCTAAGTGCGTAACCCAGTCACACCAACTTGAATAGACGACAGCTTTGTGATTGGGCTGTAATCACTTAACATGGGGGGTAAATAAAACAAACATCACAAGTCTTGAACACTATCAATTGAATCCCACAAATGATTCTTTCTTGCTGGTTTAATAGACAATGACCTTATTCACCCCCAGCAATACAGATTAACTCTAAAGACAAACAATATACGTGACCACTACGTCAACTTTGGCACAACAACAGCAATTCGTGTTTGTTTTTAATATTCCTTTTATGCTTGTTTTTGATCAGAACAATCATTACTAATCAAGCGGTCGTTGTAACAATTGATTACATATAGGTCAGTGGTGTCCGTCTGTTCTGGCGATACGGTCGTGCACATGGATGTCGGGTCCTGCAATTAAGGCCAGGAAGCAGGCTAAGTGCAGGAATAATTAGTCTGATTCCCTGCTTTGTATGCTGCCTGTGTTGCTCACCCCTATACGAATAGTGAAGAACAATGCAGGGAGCATACGAAGCAGGGAACCAGACTAGGAAATAATCTACATATACTTTAGTCTGGTTTATGACAGAACTATAAAACACTATAAGCATAGCTAAAATATTCAGACATTGGTAGCCAGCCTATTTTTTAAAATTTTTTTGTTTTTATTTAGAACGGTATGAGTGGTTATTCTTACAGGGATTAAATAAAGGTTGGTGGAGTTTATCCTCATTTTCGTGATGTGGTCGTTTATAGCAGTGTCGAAATGCATATTTTGCCAAGACATCGCGGTCACTGGTCACGTTCAGCAGGTGGTCACTCATAACAGAGCATTTATATAATAAAATCAATCCATGCATTATGATTGTGGTCGGAAATGACAGGTGGTCGCTCATAGCAGAGGTCACTCAGGACAGTTTTTACTGTATTGAAGAAACATATTTTACTAAAAAAATTTGGTTTCCGTCTAATATTTTTCAAATTCAGCAGTAATTTTAGCTTGCAGTTGCTAGTTTTTATTGCTATGTATTATTCTTACTTTCTGCTTTTGATAATCAAAATGACAATCAGAAGGAAATTGTATTGTAACCAGAGTGAGAGCTTAGTTTAGAAATATTTTTTTTTCTTCTAAACAATAAATGACAACATTTTATTTCAGGTTCGTTGGCCAGATAAATCAAAATATTTCTACCGATTTGGTGCAGATGGTTGTTTTGATCTAGAAATATGGTATGTATCAAAAGCTTCTAACTACAGAGATTTTTAAAGTACCATTTTCAGTTATTTAATATGTAAGTCTTGAATATTGCTCAGACTACAAATTAATTTTTATGGACATAAATATTAACATTTGAGAGAATAAAGTTTAATTGTGCAATAAATGATCAGGTACACAACCCTTAAATATATTTGTTTCTAAGAATATAAGGTGCATGGCTTATGCACCAGGGGCCTATACCCTTTTCCATATACAGAGTAGAAGCTCGTATGTTTAGTGAAAGGAACAGTATTTCCTCAAGTCCTGGAAATTTTGTTTGTGGCAGTTTTTATTAAAAAAATCTCATAAACTTGCACTTAGAGAAATCACCTGTACTCTGTTGTTGCACTTTGTTTTGCACCTGAGGCTGGGAATAACAGCATAAGTTGTGTGTGTTCTCTGATGTTATAGATTTGGGTCACAATTAATTTTCCTGTATAGTCTCTACATTTGTTTCTCAGCACTGAACTTTCCACTGTGACCAAATCATCATAAGTTCTTGTTGTAGGTTATGTCATTTCTTTGATAACTGGACTGTAAACAAAGCATCATGTAATGAATCACAGATTGCACTTCCAGATCAGCATCAATTGCTCATAACTTCCTATGCTCTGTCACCAAAATACACACAGGCAACCCACACCATCATGCTCAAGTTCTAAACAATAACAGTTACCTTTAATTCAGTATGAAGAATACCTAAATCCAAGTTTTGTGTCGCCACCAAAATGAAAGAGGAGAAAATGCTCTAATGATAGACTGGACTACATACTAAACCAGAAGTAATAACTGTGACCCGAGACCTTTTGAGCATTTGTCTGTGAACTATTTGTGAAATGTTCTATGATTAATCACTAGTAAATAAATTCTCATATTTCTTTTTGTGTAACATTGTTGATCATTTGACACTGCATTTTTTTTATAGTTAATCAAGTATGCCTTCATGAATTGTGTTCCTTTGTGAAATTTGATTGATTACCATTTACAACAAAATACAAAATGGCAACATCTGTTTTAGTTGAACTTCAGTTTAGTCAGTAACAAGCAATACTTAATAAGCTTTATAATGAAATGTGCTTAATTCATCACTCTTAAGAAACACTCATAAATCGACCCAGATCTATTCATTTATGTACTGAATACAAACTTGTTTGCCTAGTCAATAGCCTTAAGCCAAGATTGTCCAAGCCCATATATATATATATATATGCAGCATTACCACTGATTTGTCCTGTGTCCAAGCCCATATACATATGCAGCATTACCACTGATTTGTCCTGTGTGTTCTTTTTTCCTGATCAAAAATTACTGTGGCAGCCTATATCCAGAATGGCATTATCACCAAAGATTATAGTAAGTTAGTGAATATTTTCTAAATAGTCCAAATAGGGTGCTTTGCAAGATTCATTTAATTGTACAGCTGTCGTAAGACAGAACATTATGTTAGGATGTCCACCCATCCATCTGATAATCCTTCCCTCTATTTCCAATTTTATTTCTGCACAATAACTTGAATTTTCTTCCATGAACAGATACCAGACTTCCACCCTGATATTATATGCAGTGAGTTGATTTCAGCGTTCACAGTCCACCCTGACATTTTATCTAGTGACCTGATCTCAAAGTTCATATTCCACCCTGACATTTGATCAGATGACCTGATCTCAAAGTTCATATTCCATGCTGATATTAAAGCCAATGACTTGATCTCTTAGTTCATATTTGACCCTGATATTTTATCCAGTGAGCTGATCTTGAAGTTCAGATTCCACCCTAATATTATAGTCAATGATCTGATCTCAGAGTTTGAATTCCACCCTGATATTATAGCCGATGATCTGATCTCAGAGTTTGAATTCCACCCTAATATTATAGCCAATGATCTGATCTTAGAGTTTGAATTCCACCCTGATATTATAGCTGATGATTGATCACAGAGTTCAAATTCTACCCTGATATTATAGCTAATGAGCTGATTGCTAAGGTCAATACCCACCCTGATATTATAGCCAATGAACTGATCTTGAAGTTCATATTCCACCCTGATATAGCCAATAACCTCATGTCAGAGTTCAGATTCTATCCTGATATTATAGCCAATGAGCTGATTTCAAAGGTCAGTATCCACCCTGATATTATAGCCAATGAGCTAATCATGAAGTTCAAATTACACCCCAACATTCTAAACAGTGAGCTGATTCGAAGTTCAAATTCCACTTATCTCGAAGTTCAAATTCTACCTTGATATTATATCCAGTGATCTGAACTTGAAGTTCAGATTCCACCCTGATATTATAACCATTGAGCTATCAAAGTTCAAATTTCACCCGGATATAGCCAATGATCTGATCTCAGAGTTCAAATTCCACCCTGATATTATAGCCAATGAACAATTGTTTTCTAATATGTAAAAGAATGAAGACATCCTGGATACTGTTGCACTCATATGAATGTGGCAAATATGGAGAAAGCTTAAGGAGAGCCTGTATGGGTAGAAGGATCTGAATATCATTTAGCAACAACTTCAAGGAAGATAACCCAGACAATCATATTGTATTACTTCCCTTTGGTATTTTAGTACTCTGGAATGTTCCAACCTTTGAGCTGCCTCTAAGATAGATGCAGTATATTTTGTATGGCTGATGTGAAAGTAGCATATAATAGCCATGGAATGGAATGTTCTGATTTTGAACAATAAGCTGTGCCTACTTAGTTACTGTTGCTGTGGCTCACAAGCTATTGCAAAAATGGCAGATCAGTAGCATCAACAGCAGATACATTGGAAAATATTTTTGACGATATTTCTGAAAAACTCTTACCTAATTGCAAGATTCTTTCAGATCGTGCATTAAAGAAAATCTTCAATTACTAGACAAAATAATTATTCATGAAATTAGTATTTTCAGTGATGAAAATCAGGTCAAAGTTACAACATATTGCTGGCAATCAATGTGGAAGAACGAACATCCTGACAAACTAGAAGATAACATTTTGCTACAAAAGGACAAAATAACAAAATCTTTCTGTTCTTGCAAAGTTATGCATACTTGCTAATTATCAGATTTTCTAGTATGGCTTCAGTACGTTTAAAAAATAGAATAAAGCTTTCGTTATGTACCTGTTACATTTATATTGTGATGTATAATTGTCATATAAGAATAAAACAAGTATTTCTTTATCTACAATAATAATTTCATTATGTTCAGGAAAACAAATATTAAAGTTAAATAAATAAATAAACACTTTATACCAAGTTGCCTGAGTGATTGAAGGAAATGTTTTACATTGTTTACGCTATGGTAACATGTCTCTGCAGTTGGACAGATGAAATGTTTCATAAGGGTATCATTGAGAAACCAGTAAATTTGAATTATATCAGATCCCTGTAAAATGATCATTTATCATAATCGCTTAAAAAGAAGGAAATAATAATGGCACATCAAAATAAACAACACCATGCACGTTGACGGGATATATATGCATCCGCTTTGACCTTTGCTTGCTAATTAGTGTGACTCATTTTATTTGGTTATATTGATGTTATAACATTTTGGAGGTGTTTTAAAATCAGTAATTTGTAAGAGATTAGTTTTACTTCAAGTCAAAAGGACAAAACTATAAATCAGTTGCAGGATATAGCTGATTTGTTGTCCCAAGCCTAATAAAGACAAAATAAATATTTTATTTCAACTCTTCATAAATTTAAAATATTTTTTGAAAACCTTCCATAATAAAAACTGTATTGAAAATAACTAAATTAAAAATTTTGAAATAACTGGTATCAAAACCCAACTTTGTAATTATATACATGAATCTGATTAGGGACAATCCAGAATTTAAAGTTTAGGGTGGTATTTTGTCAGCTTGACACCAGTTACAAGTCAATGCTCAAGCTTGAAAATTTTAATAAAATCAGCACTAATGAAGCATGATGCAGGATTCCAATATTCCAAATTAAATTTTTAAAAGAAAAACAAACCAAAGTAATAAAAGTACAAAAATAAAGAACATGTATACACAAAGTTTTTCTATTGCATGTAATATAATGGCTCCAATATGATATACAATTTGAACATAAGCATACAGTTAGAATAAAATTGTATTCAACATTTTCACAAGCACAACAAATACTATCATTATTTAAAAATAGTTTTGCGTATTTATATATGAAATATGATTATAAATAATTCATCACTCCCAATGCAGACATTTTTCCACATTGGTGTTTGGTTTGAGAATTTGTTTTTAAAACTCCCTCTTGAATCCTTTCATAATAATGACAATCTGCATCTCATGTGCCCCAAGCACCATGGCAAATCATTTTTCTGAAAAATTTTCAGTGATTTTCTGTGTAAACTTTCAAATTCCTCTGCAATGTAATACAAGTAATCATTCGTGGTCTCATGTTTGTGAGCAAATATGGTGGATAGCAACGTAACTATGCAGTGAAATCGATACCTACTTTAGATTGGTCAGTGTGCCCAGTTTGATGCACAGGTCAGAACTGTCCATTGGCAAGGCTATTACCACTACATATACAAAAGTCTGCAGACTGAGCATTTTGCCTAGATACATTATATTTCTTTGATAATAATCGATCACTCACCCGTAAACTATATGTTGACCAATGGTAATGATTGTTTACACAACATAAAGCACATGATGATAATCAGTTGGTCAGGAATCAGTGGACATAGTTCAGTATAGTTGACAGTGTAAGGTCAGATAAATTTGTATACAGTTAGAAATACCTGCATTGGACAACATATAGGGCAGTAGCTGTTCTGGATCTATAATACTTTTGAATATATATGTTAACAAACTCATCACGTCACTGTAGCTTTTTGCTCTGTGACTAGTCTGGAAATACATGTAAATATGACTGGTAATTTCTTGTTCTAGTCTGTCCCAATGTGCAAAATACCAAACTGCAACAGAACAGATATGATAAGTGTATCCATGAATGTTCAGCATTTGATAACTGTTGATCTAATACATTTTTTCTTCATTTGTTAATTTGTTTATTATTAAATTGAAATATAATATTTAGAATTCAAATATTGTTTGTTTTTTTCATCAGAGGCACATTAAGGGGACATCATTTTCCCTAATAAATTAGCTTCATGTTCCATTTGAGTGGTAATATTGAGTATCAATTCCTAAAGCTTGTGTGAATTCATCTTGACAAAAGTTCACAAATATGATCTTTAATTATCATCCACGTAACAAAATTAATTCATTATCTCTATAAAGCCTGCATTTTATTCCACCATTATTCCTTAGGGTCAACTCTTAAGGCAATTAACACTATTTACCAATTAATGTATTTATTTTGAATTAGGGGTTTTGGACATGTGCTTATTGATATATATTTTCAATCTTTCTTTGTTTCATTTAACAATGTTAAATATGATACAATGTAATTCCAGGTCCATACATCCGATAACACAAGTTTGTTATTGCTATTCATCCTAAACTACTTGTAGGATTGCCCTGAAACTTTACCCACACATTTATCCTATGATCTAGTTGATCTTAAATACAAATGGTACTCATACATACAATATGTCTACAAAAGTGGCAATCTTAAATCTGAATTCTCTAAATAAAGTCTTCATTATTATTTTTATTATTATTATTATTATTATTATTATTGTTATTATTGGATGGTCATATTAACATAGGATTTTCACAGAAAGATCTTGTCATGTCTAGTTTGTCCTTAATGAAAATGATGCAGATTTAATGTCCAACATAGCTACCATGGCAGCCATCTTGAAAATCTTGTTTTCACTACTCCTCCTGAATGGACGGACATATCAACATGATGTTTCACTAAAAGAACTTCTTATGAAGTCTAGTTGGTCGTAAATGGAAATGGTGCTGATCTGAAGTTCAGTATGGTAGTCGCACTGGCCATTTTGAAAGGCTTGTTATTGCTACCCTCATGATGTCTACTTTATCCTGAATGAAAATGGTGCCAGTCTGACATCCAATACGGCCATCATGGCAGTCATCTTGAAAATATTGTTATTGCTACTCCTCCTGAATATCAGCATGGGGTTTTCACTGAAAGACTTTTTATGATGTCTAGATGGTTTTAAATAAAAATGAGGTCAATCTGACATTAAATATGGCCACCATGGCTGCCATCTTAAAGTGCTTGCCATCACAACTCTACTTGAACAGAATGTCATATTGACATGGGGTTTTCACTAGAAGACTTCTTGTGATGTTCAGTTGGTCTTAAGGAAAGATAGTGCCGGTCTTTGATGTCCATTATGGTTCCCACAGTAGCCATCTTGGTTTATCTCTACTTCCGTACAAATGGATGGCTATATCAGTATGGGGTTTTCAGCAATACTTAGTTGGTCCTTTAAAGTAAATGGTACCATTCATACATCCAGTATGGCTGCCATGACGACTATCTTTAAAACATCCCCCTGAATCGATGATCATTTTTTGACATGGGGTTTTCACCAAAAGATTTCTACTGATGTCCACTTTGTCATAGGTGAATATGATGCCAAGTTGACATCCAATATGTGTACCATAGCTGCTTATTTGAATATCCTGTTATTGCTGAAGATTATCATAGATGTATTCAACACTCAACAGTTAAAAGGAAGAAATTGGTTAGGGTTATCTCCTCTTGTCTCCAACTCCTAGAAAGTCTTTTCGGCATCTGTTCCTTCAAGGGAATCTTGTTAATTATTGCTCTGCTTCAAAATCAACTGATTTTTGACACTTTAATCTTGAATTAGCAGGAACCTGTTTATGACAGAAGGAAATTGAATCAGGCCCAAAATAACAGGTTGTTATTGTATGTCAACTAAAACACATTTTAGAACATCTGTCTTTTCTTCATCCATATTGTTTTAGGTCATTCTGTATCTTGACAGAGAGGAAAATATCCATCTTAATTCATATGGCAATTGTAAAATGTAAAACCTTTTTTGGAATTCCTAAAACTTAACACATTCTTCTAACAGTATTATAAATGGGCATCTTTGGCACTGAAGTTTTTGTTTGTGTTTGTGAAGGAGAATAATTTGCCCTTCAAATGTTTTTTGTGATGTAAACCAAACAGTGGTGCATCATTGTAAACTGCTATTATAAGAAGTCATATTTGTGGAATCATTACTAAATACAACTTCTTAAATAATTATATACTTTACAAATAATCGCTAGATAATGGTATTTTTCTTATGAATCTTTTATGTTATGTTCATGTAAATGTAACAATTTTTTATTTTACAGTAGTGCATTTGAAAACCAGACAGGTTTGTTGGCACAGTCTTTGTACCAGTCTACTCCACATTCTGCAGAGAATCCAACTTTGAACCAGTCAAGTGCCAAATCAACACCAAAGAATAAAAATGTTGTTAGCAAAAATACTCCAAAAAAGAATAAAAATGCATAATCTGCCCAACCCTAACCCAAACTTATATTTTGAAACAATAGAGGGGTGATAAATTAAAACATTTTCATTTATTATTGCAGGTGAAAGTTTTTTCCCTTGATTACATCTGTTCCATTCCTGTGAACTTTTGACCATTTCTCCTGATATCAGCAATTCCTCTCAGCCCAACTCCCAATACTGTTTAAAACTACAATATTTTAATGGTACTTAGTAATAATATGAATTACTGCACAGACATCGGTGATATTATTATGCTAATCATGTTTAAATATTTATTTCAGTGTAAATTAATGTCATTATTGCTATCTTTCTTTTTTTATATAGTAAACATTGTGTTGATGCAAATCCTTCTGATTTGGTGTGAAATGCCATTATCAGATTTTAAATCTTCTGATTTGACCTTTCTGGTTTTTAATATGTATTTCCTTTTCCATATTATTACTGTATGCAACAATAATTTAAACTATTCAACATTTTTCATTTTAAGGAATCTTTTAAAACTCAAAACGCAGCATATTCAGTAAAATAAAATATCAATAAATATTGAAATATATTATATTTTAACCAATATAGAAGAAATTTAATCAGTTTCATAATAAGCTGCTCATTTAAATGCATTAAACCACAAATAACTTTGACCCATATAAATGCATTAAACCAAAAGAAACTTTGACCCATATAAATGCATTATACCACAAGTAACTTTGACCCATATAAATGCATTAAATCACAAATAACTTTGACCAAATGCATTATACCACAAATAAGTTTGACCCATTGAAATGCATTTCAGTGGCCTTGAAAGGGGAAGGGTTGAATACATCAACTTTAAAAAAGGGCAAAGTCAGTTTCACTTTCTCTCTGTAGTGGGGAAAAATGACAGGCACCTGAATCAGACCTTAGTATTTACCCTGAGATGTAAATACAATATATATTCTCATGTTATGTTATTATCACCATGAAAGTGGAACATAATTGACAAATAATGTTTTTAGTAAATAATAATTAAAGCTTTTCCTGACAGTTGTCAAACAAACAAAAATAGAGAAAATAAAATTGTTTTTATTAGAGATTTGAAACAACAGAAATATAATTTTTGTGTTGAACTTTCCCATTCAGAGTTGGTATAGATTCCTGACATGTTTTACCCACCTGAAAGTATATTCTCAGACAGGGAACAAAGAACTTTGGATAGTTACTTTTCTGATGGTACAATGAAACCATCTTTAGCAGACACCTGTATGAAAAGAACATCTGTTCATAAATATCTGTATTTTAAAACCCATTTCCATTATTTTCATACAAATTTCATCATTTGAAAAGTACATCTGTACAGGTCAAGCTTTCATAAAACATCTCAACATTTAGTAAACTCTTAGCTCAAGTTTTGCTGACTTATTACATGCAAACTACAACAGGATAATGGCATTAAATCTTCATTTTAAAACAATTTTTAGGCTTAACACTGGGATCCTGACCTTTAATTTCACTTAAAGAAATTTTAAAGAGGAACAAAAATTCGATAAGAGTATGTGCCAATGTTAAGAATTTTTTTAAAGTGAGCATTTTTTTGTGGTCCTTTGATCTTTCTTATTGACAGTTGTCAGTGTAGTACTATCCCTCTTTGAAAGTATAGGATTCATAATGGTGTTGTTTTAGGTCTCTAGTTTTGTCTGCAGCAAGCAGAAAAAGTAACCTGGGTCACCTGACCCACTTTGACTATCATTTGCAATGGAAACTAATCAGAACATGTGAATTAAAAGTGAAACAAAAATGAGGCATCCCAGTTTTTGTGGTGCTTGTGGCACTATGAACATATTGACAAAGGACACTAACCTAAATTTAATAATGAAAACAATGCTTGTCAGTTCGCATCATGTAGGTAAACATAACTGAATTTATCTCAGTGAGGAAAAATAATGAAAGATCAGTTGTTTATTTGCCTAGTATCCTTTTTGCATCATGCACATTATGTCATAATCTGGATGATGCCAAATTATGATGTAATAATCTGGATGATGCCATATTATGATGTCATATTCTGGATGATGCCACATTATGATGCCATAATCCAATGATGCCAATACTTACTAAAGGGATGGAATCAAAACATATCTGCTGGACACAAAGAATCCACTGGGGGGGGGAACAGTTATCACTGTAATTGTCCCCGACTGAAATTCTATATCCAGGTACGTTATGTGAAGGTCAAGACTAATCAGGAATGGTGACAGCAGATGCTTTATTCACAAAAGCAGTGAAAATAAGTGTTTGGATTGGTATTTTTCACTTGTCTTGTACAGTTCACTCTTTATGTCTGGTTATTTCATTTACTATACCCATAACTGGGGTCAAGTTATATATTATTCATTTGTATATAAAAAAAAACTTTCATTTTTTTTAATAACTGGCTTTTAATGAATAAACTTTTATTTTAAAAAATATAAATTTTTTCTGTTAATTAAAAGTGTTTTTCATCTCCTGGAACAATAGATACTATCAATGAAAATGCTTTTATGTAGCATTGAAACACACATAAATATGATACATAGAGGATATATCCATTATGATACATAGTGGATATCTCCATTATGATGCATACAGGATATCTCCAGTATGATACATAGAGGATATCTAAAACATGATACATAGAGGATAGATAGAGGATATATCCATTATGATACATAGTGGATATCTCCATTATGATGCATACAGGATATCTCCAGTATGATACATAGTGGATATCTATAACATGATACATAGAGGATTGATAGAGGATATATCCATTATGATACATAGAGGATATCTCCATTATGATACATACAGGATATCTTCAATATGATACATAGAGGATATCTATAATATGATACATAGAGGATATCTCCATTATGATACATAGAGGATATCTCCATTATGATACATAGAGAATATCTCTATTATAATACATAGAGCATATTTTAAAACTTTTTTGAGTAGATATAACAGTATTTCACAGGTGAAGTGGAAACTGTATTGTCACAGTGAAATATTTCTTTATACATACTAAAACAAAATCATATTTTCTTTATATTACAATTTTTTAAATGCTAAAGCTGTTCATTTGCAAAGGTTTTCTTCTTCATTCTGTGTCAGTGCCAATAACAGCTGCATTACAACATTGATAAAAGAGAAATTCCAAAATTTGACAATAATATTAGGACTGCGACTTTTACAAATTTAGCTTGTACATGTAATGCTTCAAATTGTTTATTGTGTCGAATGAGCGTCTTCATACAGAAGTGAATAAATTTTTACTTTGTTTGTTGTTTTGTTTGTTGCATAGATTGATACAGTAAACACTATTTTCATAGAGGTACTTTAGAAATAACACAAAGTGGCATATCCAAGAGAATTTGGAGAATAATATCTATAAACAAAACTTGCAGTGATTGTGAGTTTACCAATAAGGATTTTGGTTCTTGTTTATTTTATTTCTGCATTCAAACATGAATTTTGTGTGGTATTGGCAAGCTTTCAGTCTAGTTAGGTAACAGACACTTCACCCAAATTTCGATTGTCACTTAATGTGGGTTTGTAAGCAATGCCTGATTTCTCTATTATTTTCAAAAACATGAATTAAAATCGCTACTTGAACAGTTTAATAGAATTGTTCCTAAAAATGTGTACGATTTGTCTTTGAGTTTAACTCAGTGGTATACATATTCTATCTATCGGTGGTTACCCAGAATATTAGCAACAGGTAATTCAGTCACTGACGTGATAACTGATTCATGTGAATTGACAGATTTTAAGACTTATTTATCTTGATAAGGAATGACAGAAAGGCAATGGATGGAGAGAGAATTGAGCAGAAGATAAGTGATATTGGCCTAAGTATGGAAATATAGGTTTGAATAACATACACAAGGGTTGATATGTTTGCTACATGGAAAAAGAAAATGATTCCAGAAGTGATATTGCCACTGTGGCAATAAAAGTGGTATCACCACTGTGGTGATATAAATTTTCTCCCACTGATGTATTTTAATATCAGCATGATATATATATAATAGCATATTGATCCATCTTGCATAATCCAGAGTTGTATGAAGTCACATTGTGCAAAGGGATTTAAAAGCTACTCCATAAGTTTTATTTACAAATGAACTTGTATGTCAGATCTTTTATAAAAATGCATAAACATGATCATCCTAATTATATCCATAAAAACTGACACATCTCTGTTGTGGATTGGCCACATGATACATACCTATGTTAGGTACCATCATAATTGTGCCTATAAGCTGACAAGTCTATGTTATAGATTGGCCATATGATACATACCTTTGTCAGGTACCATCATAATTGTACCTATAAGCTGACAAGTCTATGTTATAGATTGGCCATATGATACATTCCTTTGTCAGGCACCATCATAATTGTATATATAACATGACTTTCTGTGATAGATTGGCTATGAAGACACATACTGTATATACTCAGTTATAAGTCCAGCTACCAGAAACATGGACCCTGATCTACCATCACATAATTTTACTAACACAAATCTATTTTTTGAGGGGTTGGTTGTGGATTGATCCAACAAGTAGATGAATTTGTATTTGGTTTCACTTTTACCAGAAGTAAACAAGTTTTGCATGGTGTATGCACACAAGTATGATAAATAATCCTTATTTTTTATCTATCAGGTATTTTTCATTGCTTGAGCTGCATCAGATTTTGAAAACACATGTAAACACAGATAATTCAGTTTTTAAATAACATATTTAATAGAAATCATAAAATTTACACAAATATCTCAAATTGAAAACGACAAATTTTAGCATCAGAAATTTTTTTTTCTGTGAGAAATTACTTTCACACGGAGACTGTTAAGATTGTCCATAAATTCTGTAACAAGATATCAAATGGCTGTTTCTATAAAACATAATTGGGACCCAGGGAATGCACTTTTCACATGGAGTAGTCACCAATAGATGCAATGTAGAATTTTATACCATTGTCATGTGAACACCTTGAGTACTCTGTGTCCCCTGGCATATATGTTAAACAAAACTGCTTTCCCTGGGTACCAGGTATGTTTAAATGGAATAGCCATCATGTTATGAGATATCTCAGGTACACTTGTGTCAGAGTTATAATAATTCATCCTTTGAAAGATGCTGACTTTTTTATTGTGTGATGTTTACTATTTTCTTTGTAACTAAGATGAATGATTTTTTGAAATATTTAAATTGTTAATGTTCATGTTTCATATTTTGCACACCATAAATGATAAACAGTATACACATACTTAGCTCTCCTTGTTTTCAACCATCATAAATGATAAACAGTATACACATACTTAGCTCTCCTTGTTTTCAACCATCATAAATGATAAACAGTATACACATACTGTACTTAGGTCTCACTGGACAGTTTATCTGGTGAATTTTCATCCGACAATGACCTATTGCAGAAAAATGAGAATAATTTTACACTGAAGATACAAATAAAAACAAACTAATGATTTTTGTAGAAAGCATGCATGTGAGATTTTGTCTGTCGCAATCAGGTTAATTCCTTATACAACTGGTGGCTTTTATACTGAACCAACACTGCCACCAACCCCTCTTTTTTACATTCATTTTTGACAGCAAAGAGCTATTTTGACTATTTTCCTGTGACAAGGCGGCTAAAAGAATCAGTATGTGCCTTATGCATGAATAAAGTTCACTAGTACTATAACAAATCAGCATACTATTCATCACCCCTCAACCATCTCGATTTTTAGATATTTACCTCTGTAGCAGACATACATAAATACGTAAGCCAAGTTGGTTATTCATTTGCAGCCCAAGTTACGCATTTGATCTCCAATGCTAGTCTAACTGTGACAGGCAGTCACCAAACAAGCCAACCCATTTTCAAGCCTAACTCAAAGTAAATCTAAACCACATTACAGATTTAGCTTCTGTGTGAATTTATAAATGCTAGGCTTATGATAATTAGGTTCATGCCTTCTATCTTAAAAATTAGGGAGGTGTCAAAATACGAAACTATCCAGTGAGACCATAAGAATTTATATGACAGTCAGATTAGGGGAAAACGCTTTTGAGTTTCAAAACTTTGGGCAATTCTGAATAAAACGCAACCTCAACATGTGTAAAATTCACAATCATCTGTTTCCTATGTTGTATGGCAGTTGTCGATGATTGAGAGCCATGACATAGAGCAACAGCTATGAGACACCTTCATACTTTCATTTTACTTTCCACACTTAAACATACAATTTCCTCATAACAAGTCAATGTCATCATCATTTTTCATAGCTAATATATCCTGTAGTGTTAGTGCCTGGTGATATCTATGATATCTCACAGCAAAAATAGTACTATTTATGAAATCTCAAAATGTAGTGAATAAAAGATGTAAAAGAAGCCAAGCTAATTCTCTTGTAACAAAACTGCAAAATGTGGATGCTAAGAACTTAACATAATATGAACGATGCACAGCACATATAAACTGACCAGAACTCTCTCACTGATTTCATGAAGAAGGTCAGATCTATACTAGAACAGAGAAATCCGATTCAGACTGTAAGGGAGGCAACTCATCAGGTAACATGAACTGTATGGACCAATCTTTGTAAACTGAACCACACCATTTAGGAAATTTAAACAATGAAATTCTATACCCAGATTCATCTCATCTATTGATAAGACAATTTGTATGGATAATGTATTTTAAGAACACTAAGAAGGTCCCCTTTGCCTCATTTTCACACTGGCCAGCACATATTGTTGCTGAAGCTGTTGCTATTTAGAGAAGTTTGTTTTGCTAGTGATTGTAACCTGCATAGAATCATATCTAAAGCAAACAGAAAATCATGCAAAGTAAAAAAGGGGAGGAGAAAAAACACAATGTAAAAAGGGACATCCATTTCACATAACTCACCAAAACTCCAATGAAGCTGATGCAAATACATCTGCTCCTGTGAAAGCTCCACAACAATTGGTGTGGCTGACTCCCAAGGAAATCCTTGACGTTGTCCTGGCTAGCAATATCACTTTGGCAGGTGAGCTCCCATACACCTTGAGGTCTACAAGAAAATAAAACGCTGAACTTCTTATATATAGGTCATTATAACTTAAATTTCTGTACATAAGATCAAATCTATGGATTGAAACATTACATCATGAGTAGACATGTATATAAAATCATTAAATTAGGAAAATATACAATGTATGTACTGAAAATATTGATAAACTGAATAAGTATGTGAGATACTTCAATTAAACCACCTTGCATGAAACTTATATGGATTTTGTTGTTCATTAGAAGAATGGATCAGAAGCAATACCTGGTAATTCTAATAGTGTTGAGTTAACTCCATTCTTCTACTATGATTAAGTGCTATCAAATCTATAGGAAGTGGATGTTTGGAATACCCAGCTATGTCAGATTCAAGACATGGAGGTAATAAGGAAATGATTTATGGGACAGTGAATCACATTTGACAAGACTGAAAAAATGACACCGGTTCTTAAGGTCTCACTGGACAGTTTATCTGGTGAATTTTCATCCAACAATGACCTATTGCAGAAAAATGAGAATAATTTTACACTGAAGATACAAATAAAAACAAACTAATGATTTTTGTAGAAAGCATGCATGTGAGATTTTGACTGCGGCAATCAGGTTAATTCCTTATACAACTGGTGGCTTTTATACTGAACCAACACTGCCACCAACCCCTCTTTTTTACATTCATTTTTGACAGCAAAGAGCTATTTTGACTATTTTCCTGTGACAAGGCGGCTAAAAGAATCAGTATGTGCCTTATGCATGAATAAAGTTCACTAGTACTATAACAAATTAGCATACTATTCATCACCCCTCAACCATCTCGATTTTTAGATATTTACCTCTGTAGCAGACATACATAAATACGTAAGCCAAGTTGGTTATTCATTTGCAGCCCAAGTTACGCATTTGATCTCCAATGCTAGTCTAACTGTGACAGCCAGTCACCAAACAAGCCAACCCATTTTCAAGCCTAACTCAAAGTAAATCTAAACCACATTACAGATTTAGCTTCTGTGTGAATTTATAAATGCTAGGCTTATGATAATTAGGTTCATGCCTTCTATCTTAAAAATTAGGGAGGTGTCAAAATACGAAACTATCCAGTGAGACCTTAGCTCTCCTTGTTTTCAACCATCATAAATGATAAACAGTATACACATACTTGGCTCTCCTTGTTTTCAGCCATTTCCATTTTGAGCTCAAATTTAATCATATAACAATTTAACATATGTAAAGGTTTGTTTTAAGAGCCTGTAAAAACAATTTAACATATGTAAAGGTTTGTTTTAAGAGCCTGTAAAAACAATTTAACATATGTAAAGGTTTGTTTTAAGAGCCTGTAAAAACAATTTGCCAAATATACCTTCATCCTCTGTGCTATGAATGTTACAAAAAAGCAAAGCATATTGGTAACCATGTTTGTTGTCTATCCATTATCTGCCTATCATCATTTGTCTTACTTCTTCATCATCACCAGGCTGTACATATGATTTCCACATAAGTCTTACTTCATCATCACCAGGCTGTACATATGATCTCCACATAAGTCTTACTTCATCATCACCAGGCTGTACATATGATCTCCACATAAGTTTTACTTCATCATCACCAGGCTGTACATATGATCTCCACATAAGTTTTACTTCATCATCACCAGGCTGTACATATGACCTCCACATAAGTTTTACTTCATCATCACCAGGCTGTACATATGATCTCCACATAAGTCTTACTTTATCATCACCAGGATGTACATATGATCTCCACATAAGTCTCACTTCATCATCACCAGGCTGTACGTATGATCTCCACATAAGTCTCACTTCATCATCACCAGGCTGTACATATGATCTCCACATAAGTCTTACTTCATCATCACCAGGATGTACATATGATCTCCACATAAGTCTTACTGCATCATCACCAGGATGTACATATGATCTCCACATAAGTTTTACTTCATCATCACCAGGATGTACATATGATCTCCACATAAGTTTTCAGTCTTAAGCTTACTTGAAAAATTCAAACAGGAAGTATTGTATGAATGAGTAAAATTAAAAGTTAGTATAGTATGAAGTATAGTATAGTTTGTAAATTTGACCTCCCACAAACCACCAGGGACCCCAGGTGGAGAGGTAAAAAAAATCATACTCTCTTGCACATGGGCAGGTTATGTATGGTGAAGTTCCATGCAAACATTTGGCAGGCTATGTATGATGAAGTTCCATGCAGACATTTGGGAGATGTCAAAAGCAATCGTGATAATTACAAGGTTGCTGTGCAGGGGAAGGGGGTGGTTTGGGGTGGGGTGGTTTGCACTAAGCTCAGCAAAATGTGCCCTAAGGTGAGAATAATTATATAGAAAAGTATGTGTATTGGTACCCTGTAACTAAATATACTTAAAAATAATTTTATCAAGCACATCTTAAAACATTCAAACATTTTACTGGTTGAAGATTATATATTCCTCATACTTTATATTGTTACGTGACTAGGCTCGTACAAAGTAACAAAGAAAAGAGTGAAGCCAACAAGCTTTGTAAATTTAACAAAATAATTTGTTTCCCTAGAAAACAAGGTAAAAATATGATAAAGGACTTACAGTTTGTGAATATAATCCAAAAATTAATCCTAGAATTTAAAAATATAAGTCCTATCACTAAAAGATTCTAATTGAATCCAAGTTCGAATCTCGATGAAGTTCCAAGATCGAAGGCGATGATGTCCTCTATAACCAGTTTTGTGCTGATGTGTCAACAGTTCCTTGTTGTGTCACCAAGAATATAATTCTGGCTTTAGAATTCCAAATAATTTTTAGTAAATGTCTTTGTCCAAGAATTTTGATGAAGAAGAGTATTTTCCAGGGTGAATAAATTATTTTAAATAAAAAAAGACTCAATTCAAATAGCATCAACAAGAATACCTTTCAGCCTGAAGGTATGATTTACAACTGACTCAGAAACACCGAAATCTCAGTATTAACTCAACTAAGAACGCAATTTCAGACCCGCATGATGGGTCATGTGATCACTAACTTCAAACAGAGCAGTAAAAAAATGTCAATTAGCACGTAGGCTAATATAGCCTTAGCTAAGAACCTGATTCCCACACTGGAAATGAATTTTAAAAAAAAACGTTTATTCAGACTAACACGTAGGCCAAACATGACCTTGATTACAACCAATGATTTTCACTCAGTGTTTACCAAATTTTGAACCAAGGCCAGCTAAAAATACAATGAAGCAATACTTTTGCATTCTAATCAGGCTAAAAGAACTGAACTGAATTTACTGGGAAAAATGTCAATTCCAGTAAAAAAAATTGTCATTATAATAAAATGTAATGAAACAAAAATAAAATAAAAAGAAATTTAAAACTAACACACAAATAATTTAATTACATATACATAACAATATGTCCAGAAAAGTGTAAAGTTACTAACTTTTCCCGACATTGCAATGCTAAACATAAAGCAGAGCATATTTTGTGACAGTATCTGGCTGGGTTCAAAGGTAAAGTCAAGGACAATTAGACTGAAAGACAGATCGTTTCAAGACTTTAACTTCAGCTAATAGAGTAAGAAGGTCAAAGGTTAAGGTCACTAACTGAAATAAGAAAAATGATTCTTGAACAACAACTTGAATTTTTCATGATCTGCAGTTACCAAGCTTTGTCAATGGCTTGAATTTGAGATAGGGAAAAAATCTTTCAAATTTGGGCTCAAAGATCCAAGTCAAGGTCACTATGAAAGAAGAAAAACAGTTTCTGCACAATAATTTAATTTCACCATCATCTGTAGTTACCAAACATTGTAAATAGTTTGCACTTGTGTAAGGAAGACCCCTTCTTACTTTGGAGTTAAAGGTCAAAGGTTAAGGTCACTGTAACTGCACAATAACATCAGCTCTTTATCACATACCTATACCCAAACTTTGTGAATAACTTGCTCTTGGGGTAGAAGGAAGAAGTTGACTGATTTGAGGGGCAAAATGTTAAAAGTAAAATTCACTCTGACTGAAAGAAGATAAATGGTACCATAGAAAAATGTCACTTTTCAGCACAGAGGACTATTAAAAATGGGGAGGGTGTGTGCATATAATGTTCTGTTCATTGTACTCTTGTTATCAACAATAATGTGAAGTTGGAAGATAGTGTAGTTGATTTACAGCAGGTTGCAAATATATGATTATTTCATACGATTTTGTATCCTTAGGTTCAGTTATATGTTTTCTATTACAATAATGCAGTTATTCCTTTCAATTGATGGTATTTAGATATATAGCTTTCATTATTTTACAGCAGAAAGATGTCATTATTGTATCCTAATAACATCCATTATTGCTTTCATACAAATTATTATGAATGCTGTTTGACTGAACAGGTCTTCTTTACTCTGCAGTAATGAAGTATATTGGTTTCTTCACAGCACTCTTGTGGAGATAGTAAAACTTGTCTTGAAAGACTGCTTCTATGAGAGACTACCTGTTTTGGGAGACCAAGATCTCCATGCACTGATTTATTAATTATATAATGTAATGACCTGTTATGAGAGACCACCTAACTTGGCACACCATTATTTTTGGCAGAAGTGGTGGTCTTTTAAGACTGGTTGTGAAGGATGCCCCCACTGTGAGGATTTGGTTGTGGGGGATTGGGGTGGGGTGCCCCCAGTATTTTATTTAAACTGTAGAAGTCCCACCCAGGCTCGATTTTGGTTGGAAGTTGAATTAGTGAAAGATAGATGTACAGCTTCGAGCCCCCAGTCAGCAATGCCAACGGTTAATGGTTAAATATACAAAAAAGGGTGAAATTCAATGAATAACGACTTAAAAACAATTGAATAGTCAAATGATTCAAATTTCCCAAGTACATTCCTTCCACTCGACCCTTTAATAGCCTATTACATCACTTGATTAGTAGTGTGAGATAGATTTCCACCTGTCCTTGTATTCTACTCATCTGTATATTCTTCTCTCCTATTCCTCCCAATTCCTTCTCCTCTTCCTCCCCAACTTCCTCCAAATTCCTTCTCCTCCTCCTCAACTTCTCTATACTACTTCCCCTCCTCCTCAACTTCTCTATACTCCTTTTTCTCCTCCTCCACTTTCTCCTCCAGACTACTTTTCCTTCTCCTCCACCTTCTATCCACCTTCTCTCCACCAACTAGACTTTTGTCGACTCCGACTGTTCTTCTAGTCTCACTTCCATCTCCCCTCTTGGAGACTCGGGACTCAACTGAACCAAAAGTTCTATCCCTCAAAAAGCTTCCTGTGAAAACACAAGGACGGTACAATATTTTCCTTACCCCCCCCCCCATCTCACACTACACCCAGCCTATCATCAGATAACAGCTATTAAATTTCTTCAGTCACGCATTCATTCAAATCAAAATACTCATACGCTCTTGTATGGTAAACAACGTCATAATAAAAGCACGGTATCAATTACTTCTCATACATACATCAGTAAATTGCATCACATAAGTACATATTCCTAATCCCGTTATACTAAACAAAATCACAATAATCAGATGCATTTCTTTACATTACAACTCATACAAAGTACACAAATATTCAAATATCCATGCTCTGATATATTAATACATGTACGTCCATAGTAACTAATCTTACATACTTCGACCATTCCGAATTCACAATTCATGCATGTGTAAACTTGAACATAGCACATTAATAAATGCACTAGTTTACTACGAAGTAACCTAATGGCAAATTACAAAATTAATTCTGACCACAAGCAAACAATCTACATACTTCTCTACAAAATACCCAAGTCAATTTCTCAAATATGCATGTAAATGAAACACTACAAAGGTAATTCTACATACTAAACGATGCTAGTAATTAAGTATACATACTACAAATAATTACAATTATAATGCCATAATATTCTGCAAAATTCGAGCAAATAACTTACTGACTTTTTTGAAGCTTTTCTTCCCTTTAGAATCTACTGCTGTCAGTTTTACCCCCAAATTACGAGTGGCTTCCCAGAGCAACCCTATTGCACAGTGATCTGTCTAGGCATCTACTAACCCTTCTGCTTGTGAATTACGAAGTTATAATTCAGATCTAAATTGTAATCACACCCTCTATCTCAATTCTGATTGGATGTTACTGTGAACCAATCCAATCAAACTTAGCGGACAATGTCCTCTCACTGTCTGTCTATGTGGGGACGGATGAGAACACGCCCCATTCACCCTGTGGGCTTCCTTTGATCTCTGAACAAATGTTTAACACCTAGGTGTGAACTTCAAGCCTTTGTCTAATTGGTACGATCTATCGCCTGGCTGGTGGTCACGGTAACCTTGCGCAAGGGATTAACACTAGCCTGCGGCAATATTTAGACATAAAACATATAGTCACAGTAATACCCTAGTTTATACACGACTTGATAGCTGGGCTGAGCAAACATGACACCCACCACCCACACTTGAGAATAAAATTGGGATTTTATTCCCACAAAATTGCTCCAAATGCAAATGTGCGTTACTACACGCAAAAAAGAAACAAAATCATAACGACGCTACATGCTGACTACAGATACAAATATACACAAACAACATACAGTTATCTACTGCACGATCTATGCCATTTCAGCACTCCTGCTCATGAAATCAGCGTCTACATTCTCAGTTCCTTTCATATATCTGATCTGCATCTGGTACTACTGTAAGAACAGCGACCATCACATCAAGCATCCATTCAACAATTTCATCTGCGCGAGATAGGCGAGGGGCTGGCAGTCAGTTTCCAATACGAACTTCTGCCCGTATAAGTACCCCTCGAACCATGATATCCCAAACACAATTCCAAGGCATTCTCTCTCTGATGCGGAGTAGTTCTTCTCAGCAGCAGACAGTTTCCGACTGCTGTACGCAACGGGAAAAAGTGTCCCCTCATGCTCTTGCAGTAGTACTGCTCCAAGGCCCGTGTCACACGCATCAGTGTGAAGCACGAAGTCTTTGGACAGATCAGTTTGACGGAAAACAGCATCGGATGTCAGCCTATCCTTCAGCATTAGGAAAGCGTGCTCACACGCATCCGTCCAAATAACTTTTCTTGGGCCCATTTCTTGGTCAGGTCAGACAACAGCCCCACAATCACACTGAAATTGGCCACATACCTCTGGTAATGCCAGGCCAATCCCAGGAATGACCTCACCTCAGTTTTCATGGTGGGGCAGGTGGTGTTTCTCAGCTGCTCCACCTTCGACTTCTCTGGAGACAGCGTGCCTTGACTTGGGGTGTGTCCCAAATAGTCCAACGTCCGGAACCCAAGGTGACATTTGGAAGGGCGAACCGTCAACCCCACTTGACATAGCCATTCCAAAACATCAGCTAGCAGAGTGAGGTGCTCACCCCATGTCTTTGTGGCTAGCAAGAGATCATCGATGAAGTTGTGAACACCCCTATCGCGCATGGGTTCCAACAACTTCCGCATCATTCTAGCGAAGACACTGGGCACATTCTGGACTCCAAACAACATGACTAACCATTGGTAGGTCCCATCGGGAGTAGCAAAAGGGAGCTTTGCCCTATCCTCCTCCCTTACCAGAATTTGCCAAAGCCCTTCGACAAATCCAACTTCAAAAAATATTTTGCTTCAAGACAGAAGCGAAAATATGTTCTGGGTCAGGTAGCATTTCAACCTGAAATTCTGTCACCTGATTGAGCTTCCGGTAGTTGACACAAAACTGATGGGTGCCATCCTTCTTCTGTATTAAGACTACAGGAGAGCTGTATGGAGAATCGGCAGGTTCGATTACTCCCAGAGCAATCATCTGCTCGATCTCTTTCCTTACCACTTGTCGTTTCATGTGGGACAAAGGGTAGGGTTTCCGCTGGACTGACAGGCCATCCACCAGCTTCAACCCGAACTCAACAAGTGACATTCTCCTGGGTATTTCCATAAGCATATCAGGAATACCCTGCCAGCAACATCTCTATCTCTTCCCGCTGCTCCTCAGTCAACATGGTATCACACTCCATGTCCGAGGGTGTCTCAGCCCTCATTAATGGGCAGCTCAGGACAGTGTTCGCACCTTCTGTGTCACCTTCGGTGTCCTTGGTGACGATCGTGGCAACAACAAAATCACTGGTGGTCTCTCTTTCTCGGTATCTCTTAAGGAAATTAGCATGGTACAGCTTCTCCTTAGTCAGTAGCCATATCCGATAGGTTTGACCCCCGACCTTCTCGGTTACGACATATGGTCCCCTCCAAGAAACTTGCAGCTTGTTGTGTTTTTGGAGCAACAGCAACAACACCTTGTCCCCTACTTCATACTGGCATGGTTTCACGTGCTTTGTTGTAGTACTTCGCCTAATGTGACTTTGCTCGCTTGAGGTTCTCCTGTGCGAGGTTACAAACTTCTTCCAGTTTGTTTCACAGATCTGAGACATACTGATAGGTAGTACATACCTCTTCGACAGCGTGATTGTCCGTCCACAGCTGTCTCAGTCCTCCCATACAAGAGTTCAAAGGGAGAAAACCCTAAACTCGCTTGTGGTACTTCCTGATATGCAAAAAGCATGGCAGGAATATACCGATCCCATCAAACACATAGTCGCAGTTATACCCTAGTTTATACACAACTTGACAGCTGGGCTGAGCAAACGTGACACCGGTTCTACTGTAAAACAATTATTGTTGTATTGTTTGATACACTGTTTTATTGAGGTGTGAAATGGATATTGGATGCTGCAGAATTTTTTGAGAAAAAATTTTGTTTTATGTAGACAAATTTTGATAGGCATATTTGTTTTCACATGATGATGACCTGATTGGAGTTTCAGATCATTATAAAAATTGTTCAGGTTTTTGTTACACATATTTTGAACCTTGATTTTTTTTTATACAGATTAACAATGTTAGCATGATTAAGAAAAACCACTTGAGGTTAAATTTAATACACACATTTATGTTCATATATAGATGATCTAATTAGATCTTCAGGTCATTCAGACTCTTTTTTGAATTTTTACTTATTTAAAAAAAATTATTGGACTTACTGATTTTAAATTATTATCAAAAAGTCTTGAGATAGACAAATGAAGTTTGGTAGCATAGTTGTATTCATATGCAAATAACCTAACTATGTTTGTAGGTTTTCAAAGCAATTTTTCAGTTTGTTACAAATTTTTATAACTTTTTAAACTTAGACCTTTTTTGGACAAAACCCTTGTTAACACAATTAAGAAAAGACAACATGAGATAAGCAAATGAAATTGGCATATTTGCATCCAACTTACTGAATTGATTAGATTTCAGGTCGTGACATTTGCTTTACTGCACAATTTTTATCACTTCAGTTTGTACAATGTTTACAATAAAAAGGTCCAAACATTTAAATTACCACATTATGATGCAAGCAAAAATATATTATTAAACATCTGAATGGACAGAGAAAATGATATGTATCCATGTAAATTCTTGTAAATATGATTTGTTTTCATAGTTTTATCAGTGCAATGTTTTTTACCTTGAATTACAAGAATACATATAGTTTTTTTTTCTTTGTTATTTACATATCTGTTTGGACTATTTACCATACATGGTGGCCATTATAGTCATAATAACTAAAGTAACAGCTATTATTAACAATATCATAATTATTCCATTAAGAAATTTGAATGTGGTGCCAAGAAAATGTTCTAGAGATCAAGAGGTTATGAGTCAATTTGAGGAGGCCTAATTTTGAATATTGGGTTGGGTTTTGTTTTTCTCCATCAAGGTTTTGAAATGGGTTTGAAGGGGAACAACATTTTGGTTATATAATTGTCAGCCTTCTTCACAATTAGCTGAAGTACTCAAAATATCTCTGTAATTTGTGGATTTCACCCTCTTATCTACGAGTAATTTTGTCGTTGGAAGCCTTATTTGCAAGGAATGTTTACAGACAAAGATTAAAAGGAGATATTTTCTCAAGATGCAGGAACAAGTATGATATAACCCTATTAATGGATGCTTATTCTGCACAAATTATAGAAAGTTACTGGAGAAGGGAATGGGAGTTTAAACAAAGTTTTGTTTTCGCTCAAGCAGCAGCAGGGAGTGGCAATATTATTCAAGAATACATTCAAATATTAAATATTGAAAGAAATAAAGGATCCAGGGGAAAATTGCATTCTTTTAGTTGCTATTATAAATATCAAAAAATAATATTGGAATTTATGGACTAAATGAAGAGAATTCAGAATTTTTTAAACAACTCTTTGCACATATAGAAAAATTGTATGGAGAAGATTTAAATTTACCTCTGGACTTTGCTATAGGTGCAATTAACTATGCAAATGATAATAAGAACAATGTACAAAAACATTTAATATTGGAAGAATTTTACAGAGCTCCACCCTCAGAAGATATAGCTTTTAAAACTATTCTATACTAGATTATTTTCTTATATAATCAGACCTTCATACATATCTGACAAGCTATAATAATGACTTCTGCTACAAATCTAAATATTCTCCAGTTTCCATTAAATTTAAATTTAGTGACCAAATAATAGGCCAAGGTACATGAAAATTTAATAAGAGTCTAATTTTAAATGACACTGAATTTGTAGATATCCTTAAAAATTGCACATCTGCTACTATTGATCAGTATAAAGGAATAATGGTAATAACAATCATACTGATCAGTATAAATGAATAATGGTAATGGCAATCATATTGATCAGTATAAAATTAATAATGGTAACAATCATGTTGCAAGAAATTTCAACATAAATGATTGATTTTGGGAAACTTTGAAACTAATGATGCATGGAAAAACTATCTCTTACTACTCTTTTAAAAAGTTAAAAGGAGCAGTGGAAGAGAGATTGAGTATAAATTAATGTTTATTTGATAATGATGATCCTGAAGATAATGTTAATGAGATTGGCATGTTGGAGGCAAATTTGAAAATTCTCCGCAAAGAAAACAAGTTAAAGGCATGATCTTAGAGCAAAAGTAAGATGGAAAGTGGAGGGGATGTAGATAAAAAAATGAATTGATCCTCTCAATCATTCATCAAGGAAACTTCTTTTTGTAGATACACTTGAAGAATTTAGAGGGAAAATATTTTCTTTTTAAAGAAATGGATTCCATATGATTTCAAGAATGTTAACAAATAAAACTTTTAAACATCTGGAATTATATTTTACATACCTATACTACTCAGCAAGGGCAGGAAATAAGAGGACCATGTGAAAAGAATAAAACTGCAGTGACAGCTATTAAATAATTAGTTGTATAACAAGGTAATATGTGTGTATGCAGTGTATATGTGTGTATATATGTATGTATCTTATATTTGAAAATTAATAGTATTTGTATTTATATATGTAAATAACTTGTGCAAATAAAAAAAAAGTTTTAAAAATATGAAATGCTTTCCATATTCAACACAATACCTGCAAATGCCATAATATGCACACACTGGTCTTTTTGGTTAGAACCCCAATTTTTTTTTTACCCATTACTCCCTGCACATTTCCTGATCCCAGATGCCTTGTGGAAGGAAAGTGACTACTAAAACCTATATAGAAGTTCACATTTTTCTTTGAATGGACCATTATGCGTGTCTGATGCCTGCTAACACTTAACTTGATGGGTGAAGTCAGTCGAAAGACAAATTTGATGTATGCATTGTTCTGTACAATCACATGGGGAGAAATAATGCACCTCCAAAGTGATCAACCCTAAACAATAAAGGGAGCTAACTCTTTTAATATGTACATATAATTGGGACATGGATGATGAAATAGTCTGGGTACTAATTATGCTGAACTTAAAACAAACAAAAGTTACTGTGTGGTTAATACATCTTATACAGTGTATAATTTATATGGAGGAAAAACTAAATTTACAGTGTGGCTAATACATCAGATAGAGTGTATAATTTATGTGGAGGAAAAACCAAATGTACAGCATGGCTAATACATCATATACAGCAGGGGTCGACAATGGCACATGTGTCATAAGATGGCACGTCAAGAGGTTTTGTGTGGCACGCAAAGGCAGCAAAAAATCTTGATTTTAACAGTAATACTCTCCTAATCTTGGCACGTACTCGTTTATTTTGTAATTAATCCAGAAAAAAGTGGCATGCTATGTAAAATAGGTTGCTGACCCCTGATATATAGTGTAATTTAAATTGAGAAAAAATAAATTTACTGTGGGGTTAATACATCTTATATAGTGTGTAATTTATGTGGAGGAAAAACTAAATTTACAGTATGGCTAATACGTGAAATACAGTGTATAATTTATGATGAGGAAAAAACTAAATATACAGCATGGCTAATACATCATACACAGTGTAATTTACACTGAGGAAAAACTAAATTTACATTGTGGCTGATACATCAAATAAACAGTGTAATTTAATTGGAGGAAAAACTAAATTTCAGCATGGCTAACACATCAAACACATTGTAATTTATATGGAGGAAAAACTAAACTTACAGCATGGCTAGCATCAAATAAATACGTAACTTTCATGGATTAAAAACAAAATTTTAAAACATGTGCTTATAAGCAAACTGAACCATACAAAATAACACCACCTTTTTGAGTCAGTGACAAGAAATGAGTAAGAACTTTACAAATTAGATGCTATAACTTCATGGCCCCCTACCTTGCAGATGTTTAAGAAAAATGATAATTATAGTAAATTTGTTTTCATATAATATCTGCAAATGCCTTAATAAACACACACTTCTTTTGGTCAGAACTCCCAATTTTTTTTTCCATAATTACTGCACATTTCCTGATCCCAGCATGCAATCTTAATAATTGTACTTAATGGGTTCAGTTAATTTAAACTAATTTTAATTTAATTATTAAAGAGTAATAATTATATATAGATTTTTCCCTTCCTCATTTCCAGTGTATTAGGTTCATTTTGTTAAGGTGAAGTATCAAAATCTGAGTGCACATGTCCATAAAAAATGAAGTGCATGGAGACTTAAAATGTGTTCTTTCTTTGATGTTGATGTAGCTAACTATTCAATTAGCCAGATCAAATTCTTGTCTCAGTTTGAAAATAGATAATCTACTAAAATAGATAATCCACTTTAAACTGTCCTAAAAATCAAGAAAATACTGTTCATCACAAACATTGAAATGACCATGGCAGGGTAGAACCATTTGTAATTTATGTGTGTATGTAAACTAAATTGAGTGAGTGAATAAAGTTTGCTGACTTGCTTGGTTGACAGTTCATTCAATGATGATGCTAAATTTGAAATACAAGGATTCTAAGTGAAGTTAAACTGCAAACGAACAAAGACCCTGATCTACCATAGCATAATGCATCTGCAGATTAGGGTCTATGCTCTTCTACTGATTACTCCTAACAAACTGTACAGACCCTGGAGATCTGCTGTTGCAAAATGTGCCAGCGAATTGCCAAGGTCATTACAGTTTGCAGTTGGACACATTAACTGTGTTATTTACATTAATATATCATAATTCTCATTTATGTCATGTATATACCAAATGATGCCACAAATTTACTTCATAATGTCATGCAGTGTAACAGCATAATGACCAAGACAATCCAAATATATTTCAAAATCATTTCACTATTCTTTTCCATACTTTGGTGAAATAAACTCATTATTTTTCATCATACAAAACATTGAGTCTTACATTTATGCTGATTTCAAATAAAATGCATGAAGCTCATTGACTAATCTTTTGCTCACCCAAGATGGAAGAAGATTGAAATTATTCAACTCATTTCATAAACTACATTTAAAATTATGATCCTCCATGAATAGAAAACTCCTTATCTGCTGTACCAAATATTATCCATTCATATTCAGAATTGGGTCATTTAGCACATTTGATAAAATGAACCACAAGGATTCCAGCCACCATCCTCACCCCGGACAAGATAAAAGAGGCTTGTTTATGATACCACACTTTTAGACCACACTTAACTTCTCTATTTGATGGTTGACAGAAAACCTAAAAGCACCATTTTATTTTCAAAAGATGCATAAATGTATTAATAATATGATGTAACTTTGAAAATGATATGTAATAGTAGAATTGTCAAAACTGTACAAAATTTGATTAATACTGTGACTTTATAAACCACTTTCCTACTTCTGATGAAACTCCCAATCTTAGACTCCACACGATCCAGTTTTGCTCAAAGAATTACTGGTAGGTCAGTTATTCCATTTTTAGGCCATTTAATCCAATAATAATAATAATAATAATAATAATAATAATAATAATAATGTCTTTATTAAAGGGGGTATCTCAATTAGTTAAATACAACTAATCTCCCTTGAGACCCTCTAGAAGAAAAAAGAAAAAAGTATATTCATGCAAATTTGTCTTTCATGAAAATAACTATTTACAAGTAAGCACATGAAAGGATTTAACTGCATAGATACAGGTTTGTTTCATGTCCCTAATAACTATAAATACATACTAAAATATATTAGGAGGATTTAACTGCATACATTAAGTTTTGTTTCATCTCTCCAATAACAATGTTGTTTTGTTTCATCTCTCCAATAACTATGTTCTGAAAAGGACTTTCAGCAATAGCTTCATGTATAAAAGTATTTATTGATAGCTTCTGCTTAGAAATATCCATAGAAAAAACATATTTTTCACAGAAAATATCTTGGATTCTATCTATGGTTGATTAGAAACAAAATATATCACAATGGAGGATGAAGTGTTTTTTCATTTGATATAAATTTAAGTCATGTTTAATATTTTAGTTTAAAATAGAAATTTTAGACGATATAAGTCTCATTCATGAGAACACAGCTAACTACAACCTGTCAGCTGAACAGGTATTTATCATCTAAAAAGAAATGAGAAAAAAATGGAATGAAAAAAATTTAAAAACTAAAAGAAGATTTTAGGATGAAGACCAATAAGGTGAAAACACAACAAAAATGTGAAAGGAGATAAAATATTAGTAACAGAAGCAAAAAGCCTTACTGTAAGTATATTTTACCAGTCAATCTGTTTCATCTTGTTGAACAATTCTTGCTTCTTTTATGAATACATTAGTCTTTGGGTCACTTCCTCAAATTTATTATGTTTTTAATACTATTTTGGATTTAATTTATCATATTTTGCATCATTTAGCAATTTTTGTATGTCATGTTTGCTTTTTTCACTGAAATTGTTGCCTTTCTGCTACTTTTGGTCTAATTTTTCCTCACTGAGGCTTCATGTGACCCTCTTCCCCATTATCAGTAGTAATGGTAGTAGTAGTAGTAGTATTTGTTGTAGCAGTAGTAGTGGTATATTTGGGATTCTTTTGTTCTCTTTGTGCTGCAAATATTGTAGTCCTCTTTTCAATCCTTTTATGACACTTAAACTTTATGAACATTATTTCCAGCTATTATCTTCTGTTATTTCTGTTTTCCCTGATTGTGTCTATTGTCTCTTGCTGAATAATTTAGGAGTTAGTTTTTGTCTACTCAAGTGACACTACACTGTTTGAATAACATTATTATTGCTTTCTGTTTTATTACTCCTCTGGTTATCCTATAGTCTTGCTTCTCTTTTTGCCTCTTGTTTGATGTTCTTGGCAACCTGTGAGTCGTCTCAGAATTTATGTTCCTTTTGCTCTAGGGTGTTAAACAAATCACAAACTCTTTTGCCTTTGGAACAAATGTTATCTTGGAGTGGAATTTAATTATCCAAAATACATTTTTACTAGAATGAATATTTTAAAAAAATAAACGACAAACCAAAACAACAGCAATAAAGTATATTATTATACTTGTGCGAGTCCTATAATGCTCCAAGGTAGACAACTCGGCTTTTTAAGAGTATTCTCCCTTGATCCTTACGTCAGAAGGAAGTACTATGTGCGCCATCTTAATGCTAAACGTTCGCGACGTTGCAGAGAGAGAGATAAATTTTCCAAAAACTCCGTCCCTTCTGATTAAAATATGAAACTTTGAGGTTGCCAATGAAATGACAGAGACGTATATTCTCTGTCAGATGTGATGGAGTATCGCAGTGTTGTGTACAATGCCGCAAGGGACGGCAAATTGAGCCGTCTGAAAATCTTTCTTGATCATAAGTCTAAAGATGAAGTGTCAAAACTTGTACATGCCAAAACAAATGGGGCTACTCCGCTGATAATGGCCTGTCGGAATGGACATTATGATGTTGTCAAATATGTTGTCGATGTATGTAAGGCTGATATTGAACAGGTGGGATCCGTAACTTTTGATGGAGAAACAATAGAGGGCGCTCCACCCCTCTGGTGTGCAGCTGCTGCAGGGCACCTGCCAATTGTGGAATATCTTGTAGAGAAAGGGACCGATGTTAATAAGACCACTCTCACCAATTCAACTCCGCTTCGAGCTGCCTGTTTTGACGGTCACTACGATATAGTTAAGTTTCTGGTGGCTCACAACGCCGATATCGAAATAGCCAACCGCCATGGTCACACATGCTTGATGATATCCTGTTATAAGGGACACAAGGACATTTCACAGTACTTGTTAGAACTCGGAGCAGATGTTAACAGGAAAAGTGTGAAAGGTTAATGTGAAATTTTTATTGCTGTGCTTATTTGTAACATTTGAACTCGGCTTATTTTAGAAATCCAGCGATAGGTTCATTTGTGATAATTCCATGGTGTTTTTCCCAGACCATTTTATGATTGCACTATGTCATGTGTGGTTTATTTCCCATGCCAGAACATTTTCCCAGCAACTTTACAATCATAAAATGCACCTTTTTGTTTTTCGTGAATGTCAACATATGCTCAATTTAATTTCAACATTTCTTTTTATCATAGCAGCAATATACCTGTGCCCAAACCTTAGCATCATGTAGAATAACGCCATATAGTGACACATGAAGAAGGGCATTGTTGGGGGAGGGGGGGTTAATGACAGTTCATTGCAGTGTTTTGCACCCATTAGACAACATTTTGACATGTAATTGAGTCGATCTAATTTATTGGGATATTACATTTACAACATTTTAAATATTAACATGTTTTAGAAACAAAATGATTTCATTTAATGGGATCTTTTATTGTCAAAGAAGGCTCTAATGTAGGCAGTTTATTCTAACAAGAAAGTCAAAGTGACATTTACTCTTTTTTGTTTACAAATTTTTACATTTTATCCATAATTTGGCACACATCAGCAACCATATGACATCCATTGACCAAAATTAAATTTCTTTTTTTCTCCAAAACTAATTGCTACTCTTGATTTAAAGTTTACTAATCTGATTTCTTTCTTGATGTTTATATACATGCCACATGGCATAAGTGCATTCCATGTGTATTGGTAGGTTAAACAGATCAGTTGCAGCAGTGTTACATCAGGTAATCAGTCACTACTAGCATAGGGTGCTCCCAAAATGCATTTGGAATGAAGTTATTCAGTCGAGACATTGTAGCAATTTTCCTATAGATAAGAATACCAGTAGTCACCATCTAAAACTTGTCACTTACTTGGTATCAACATGAATGCTCAAAATAAGGATTGAGAAAGGAAACCATGTGAAGGATTTTGCATGGCATGGAATATTTTTAACTTTCCCTCTTCCATTCTGCAGAAAGGTCTCCAGTTATGAGCACACATAATGACTATTTTTTCAGTGCACTTTTGCCATTTTACATTCAGCACTTAAAGAACTTTCAAAAGAGCTGTTAATTGGTTCTTGAGTAAGTATCCTTTTTAATCAGTGTCAGTGAAGGAATTTATAATTTGCATGGTTAGACATTATGCCATTACTTCCACCTGAGTAAACTAAACCACTGCATTTTCTTTTCTCCACTTGAAAACCCTGTTATTGCCAAAGAATATCAGAGATGGTTTTGACACTCAGCAGTTAAAAGAAAGAAATGGTTTTATCTTGAATTGCTGGAAATTCTTTTTGCCTAGTAGATTAGTTCTCTCAGGGACTTTGTTTGATGCTCTTTTTTTTTGTTCAGCTTAGATCTTGGGGAAGTTTATTCCTTATGCAATACAGTGAAAATCACTAAATCATTGATTTTTATGTCATTGATTTTTAGGGAGCCACAGTAGCCCAGTTAGTAGTGCATCTGACTCCTATGAGTCACAGATTGGACCCATGCCCAGGCCAGCTTTGGTTTCATATTTCCTTGGAATGATATAGACATTAATGTGTTATAATTGCTGTTGAAACCAACATAACCCCTTTCATTTTGCAACAATTCGCAGTTTCATGTTGTTTTTTTAAACATAAAGGGTGTCAATATGAATTTTCAGAATTCTTTTTCATCCCCTCCCCCCAAATACCTGAAATAAGTTTTTCCTACAGACCTTGCAAAGGAAATGGCAAACTATTTCTAGATAAAGCAGACTTTGCCAGGCCAGAAGGGTACCTTGAAGTGTGTTCGGACAGATCAGTAGGGCATTTGCAATGTATACTGGTATATACAGCAAGAAACATAGGAAAATTAAAGTCACTTTGGCATTTGCAATTTTAATGAGAGAAAAAGGCTCAAAACTTACGGATATGCATGCATAAAATTGAAGGATTAAAAACAGTTAGGTCTCTAAGGGGTCCGTTTCTTGAGTTAAATAGTACATACAGTGATTGAGTGTTACAGTATTATAGCTGAAATTAAATGTAAAGGAAAACAAACGATCTTAGACTAGAATTATGTGTGTAATTCAAATCCCATATGTGATGAAATTGTGGGTCTTTTGAATTCAGGCAGGTTTTTTTTTAGATCTACTGGTTAAAGATCTGAAGAGTTTATGGGATGACCTATTATCTCTCTCCCAACAATCAATTAACACAAGTTTATTATTATGTCTACTCCTTCTAGTATACTTAGAAAATTTCACATTATACACACATTTATGCCAAGGTCTAGTTGGTCCTGAATGTAAATGGTACCACTAAAAAATGCAATATAGATGCCACAGCAGCCAGCTTGAAAATCTTGTTATTGGTACTCCTGAAGGGTACTTCAGATCAACAGTATGTCAGCTGGGTGCTGTTTTAGCTCAGTTGATAGAGGATCTGGCTTGTAATCCAAATGTCATGGTTTCGATACCTGTCCTAGAAAGCCCAGGTCAGTAACCTAGGTATGTCCTTGAGAACGACACTCTGCATGATATAGCCACTATGGTGTTGAAAGTACCATTAAAAACCAACCAGCCAACCTAGTCACTTGAGCATATTGAAAGATCTTTCTCGCTTTTGAATAAATTCAAATAACTTTTAACTTGGTACTCTGTCTCAATCAAAGCAAGGGAAACAATTTGTATTATGTATTTATTATGAAAGCCATAACAAGGTTTGGACCAGAAAATGAAAAGCAACAAAAAGTTCTGAACTGTAATGTTTTAGGGTAAAGAAAAATGGTAAGAGTGCTATTGAACAAGATCATGCCACAATGCTAGGCTAAAATGACTTGTATGAAACACTCGATTAATGAAAAATGTCTCTTTGATCATGATAAATGTAAATTTGGTAGAAACTGCTCATTAGCTCAACTACATTGGGTACATACATAGAACCTGATGAATATTTAAATTATATGTAAATTATGTATCGAAACCCTCATTTTCATGCACTCTATGACCACTTTGTTAAATTTCAGCACAGTGATTACAAATAATTGAGAGAGATGATTATTTGTACATTAATTATTAGGATTTTAAAGCATTCACTCTAACATTTCAAAAGTTTATGTCACCCCTCTATGATCCAGTCATGTTTGCATTTTCTGTAAAATTTATCAACCAGCTAATAGGTAATCACAGTCTACCTTGAACAAGAACTTTCTGAATATAGTCGGGTGAAAATTATTATTTTATTACCAATTTGATCATTTATCAATGAAAATTCAACTTCTATCACCATTATTAGTTTTAGAGGTTTTTTTCTTCTTAAAAATAAGCAAAGTACCAATAGATACAATTGTAACAGTTAACTTATAGACAAATAATGATGACATCTTGGATTCTCATCTGCTAATGAATCAGGTCAATAGTACATCAGAAACTGTCGGCCAGAGATTTCAATTGTTTGCAGTAGGTAACAATTATTTTTCTGTCAGTCAGTTTTCTAGAACTGCTTGAAAAGGAGAATGACGTTGGGGTGACCAAACATGAATATATATACAATAAAGACTCTGGTATCCAAACACGCAATACAGTGTATCTTGCACATTCTTATTTTCTTCCCAAAAGAGTTTGGGGCACCCAGCATCATAACACTTTACTTGGGTCCAATTCTTGCTAAAAAAAAAATTCTGATCAAAGGACTACACTTTTATTAGTCCTGAATAATGCTTCCAAGTCTAGAGTAAAAATTTCTTAAAGTGTTGAGTAAAAAATATTTTGATGGAGAGGCCAGTTATTCAAAGTTGTAATATTTTTGTCAATACTCTTTGGTGGTGCAGATGATCATCCTTCGTTGCATTCACATGTTACTGCAGAAATTGCAAATGCAGATAGTATCTTTGACATTGGTGTCATTAGGGCCAAAGTTCAGCAACTTTGTTTCCTCACATTTTCTTGCATTCATTATTTAAAAGAGTAGAAAAATATTCTGTTGTGTTTTTGTACCTTTTAAGATGTTCACTTTACTTACAGGTGTTATATTCATGTGAAATACAAACCCCAAAATCGGCAAATTCTTGTTCGCACATTGTAAGCATAATTTCTTCATTCGCACAATGTAAACATAATTTTATCATATCCTTAAAAAAATAAATAATAATGCGGATAATGTTAAAATGGCAAATAATTATTTTAAGAGTGAAATACATATGTACTTTTTTCCATTCTACAGGTAACACAGCCTTACATGATTGTGCAGAGTCAGGTAGTATTGACATTATGAAGATACTGCTGAAGTTTGATGCCAAAATGGAGAAAGATGCATATGGGATGACTCCCCTGTTAGCAGCAAGCGTAGCAGGGTACGCCAAGATTGTAGAATTCTTAATCTCAAGAGCTGAATGCAGTAGACAGGAAATGATTGATGCGCTTGAACTGCTTGGTGCCACATATGTTGACAAAAAACGGGACATGCTTGGTGCTCTCACTTTTTGGCGTGCAGCAATGGAAGAACGTTTTGCAGAAGGAAATACTAAACTTCCTAAGGAACCCATCATATCACAAATCTCTGCTTATGAAAATGCAAAGGAAGTAATAACACTTGAACAACTGGATGATTTAATTTCAGATCCTGATGCCATGAGAATGCAAGCATTGTTGGTGCGGGAAAGAATATTGGGTCCTGCCCACCCAGACACATCCTACTATATCCGATACAGAGGGGCACTGTATGCCGACATGGGTAACTTTGATCGGTGTATCCTGCTTTGGATGTATGCACTAGACATGCAACAAAAAGTCCTCGAACCACTCAGCCCTATGACACAAAGCAGTTTCTTATCCTTTGCAGAATTATTTTCTTTCATGACAACAGAATGGAGGAATCGACCAGCACATCCTGTGGGTTTTGAGGATATCATAGCCGTTTTTCTTAGAGCCATAGATGAATCAGAGAGGGGGAGGAAGCACCTGTTGACAGTTGCCCAAACAGATAGGGACATGACTCATTTTAATAGGCTTCTTGTGATAATAATGCATGTCTTATGCTTGATGTGTAGACTCAAGAAGAACATGACAGATAATCAGCTGCATCATTTTAAACAGACTGTGTATAGATTCATTCGTTATGAACCAAGAGGTACCAACGGATTTACACCACTTCATCTTGCTTGTGCAAGGGAGACAACAAATGTTGGACGTTACCCTGTTTGTTCTTTTCCATCATCATCTGTTGTAGAACTTTTAGTGGAAGTGGGAGCAAATGTAAACACTGTGGATGTTGACAAAAACACACCATTGCACATAGCGGCAGTCAACAGGCCTTGTCGTGCAGATGTAATTCACTCCCTGCTGAAAAATGGAGCCCATATTGATGCTGCAAACAAGGATAGGAAAACTGCTATGCAACTAATTAGGGGTATGTCCATCTATGACATAGTTTCCCCATTAGACTACATGTCCCTGCAGTGTTTAGCTGCGCAAAAGATAGTAAAATGTGCTATACCATACAAGGGGCAAGTTCCTAGAAGGTTAGAGGCTTTCATTGAGATGCACTGATGTTAAGACTCCTGCTGAACCTGACTATCATAAGCTAGTCTTAGCAGAAAATTAGCTCTTGCTGTGACTTTGTCCATTAGTAATCATTGGAATGTGATAGCTTTACAAGATTTCTTTTAATTACAATCCAGCCAGATAGAATTAGAGGTGCATTCCCCCTCTGCCTTCATCCACACCCATAAGGATATGCCTTCTGAAAGCTGTCCCCACTATCTCCTTCTAGATCACTAAAGCACCTTGTCAGATCTTTGTTGTTTTCTGTTTATGTCACTTATTTTTCTGGAAAATGTAGAATAAACTGAAGACTGTGCTTTTGTGTGTTTCTACTTCCAGAAAGTTTAAGTACTAAATTTCATTATTGACATCAAGTTTTTTTTATCACAAAGATGCCCTTTCTTACAAAAAGTGCCTCTTCATTTAACAAAGTCACCCTCTTCCACACTTGAAGAAACTCTTAGCTGGTAAACTGACTTTTCAATATAATAAGCATATATCTTTGTGTAAAATATGTACCTTACTAAAATTATTGTGGGTCATGATCTGCCAGCACATTATGTTGTGACAAATTAGGGTCTTCACTTTGCACAGTCAGGGAATTTTGGGGCCCAAATACAGGCTTCATATCAAATTTTAAAAATGAGGTTTATTTCGAAAGTTTTAAATTAAAAATTTGCAGTTCAGACATGCCAAAACTGAAATTTATAAAATCAATTCTTGATCAAAACCAGATAAAAATTGTTATAGATACTATAGCATCGATATTTGGGAATAATTAGGCAACCAGTAATTTCTCCCTTTTATTTAAAAAAAAAAATACCTCCAAGTTTTAGTAGTTTGATTACATGCAATACAGCTCTCCCTCATAACATGGTACTCAGGGGTCTATAAATGCAGACCTTGTTATGTAGTGTGCCATATATAAAAATTTGCGTGTTTTTTGGGGGGGGGAGGGGGAAGGGGAATAAACAAAACAACAGTCAAACATATAGGAATCATATTTATGTAAATTATATTTTTTTTTCACATCACGGTATTTGTGAATTAATTTTAACAAATAATGAATGTTTTAAAAAGAAAATAAAGATATAATATTAAGTTTATGTACTTTTCTTTCAACCCATATAGTTATACTTTGGTAAATCAGGACAAATGAGTAACATGAAAACAATGATGTAATGTCCACCTTTAATAAATATACTTACCATTTCTAATGTACGGCTACATTGTCATCATGTCAAAATTTATATTGATGTAAATTGATGAAAAATCTTGGTCACTTGCAAAAAGGCATATGATTAAATTCCTCTTTGTACTTGAGGTCAACTTATCCTAACATTAAGAAAGTGATTTTCTTTGTTACGAGCTCAAAATCACATATTTACCACTTATAAACACCATTTGCAATTAAAGAATTTCTGAAAAGAGTGCAATGAGTAAATTAATGTCAATTGTGTAAAATATTTTGTCAGTTAAGAGCACCAGTTACATACAGAGATTAGCAACTGAATGTCATCACGCGTGCCACGCATACATATATATAAGCCATTTGAAATAAGATGATACCCAAAATAAGTATGTTTACTCACAAACGTTTAAGCTATTTTGAAATTTCCAACTTACCTTTTTAAGAATAAGCTTTTCTTTTCCTGGACATCATAATTGAGATTAAATGTCTCTATTCAGTATTTATACAGATGATTTAAGTGATCATTATTCTGTCTTATTTCACTCGTAAATAAATGCAATACTGAATTCATTCTTAAATCATGCAGACTTCACAATAAAGTGATACTTCATTGTTTGAAGGTACTTTTTGGTCTTTATTTGTAGCTACAGATTTGCATCTATCAATGGCTATCACTTTCTCTCTGGTGATTGGTTAATGTACTTATAGCTGCTTTGAAGCATACAAGTTGCTAGTTTTGCATGACAAGTACCAGAGACAAGATTATTATAGGCCATTGTCTAATGACACCTAGACAGAGAAGATCACAGAATTCAGTGCCATATACATAAGACATGCCATTGCAAATTTGATCTGTTTCCGTCTAAATGTCTAAAAAATGACCTGCAACACACTGGTCTTCTATATAAGTGGTTAGGTTGCAGATCTGCTGGAGTGACTTTGATGCTTTTGAAAATTTGACAGTCACAGACACAGCTGATTAGAATAGTGGTTCAAGAGATATGGTTACTTTTAAGGTGTGCCATAGCATGTTAGAAATACAATACATGACATTGACTTATTATAGTAGTTGACTAATTAGAGTCAAACATTGACTGTTAAAACTTTTTCTGGAGATGTTCAAGTCAAATGCAGTGGTCTTCATGTTTTCAGTGCTGATGTTCAAAATTGTTTGCATAAATCCATATTCATAATTTTTCCCTTGTGGTTCATAGTGATACTGCTTTATATCTGGAATTGTGTTATAGTGAAGTGTTTTATAATGGGGATAGCTTTATTTCTTATTCTGGATTCTTGGCCAGTCTTGAAAAACGTACCAAAACAAATCTCTTGCATAAAAAACCAGATAGATATGGTATAAGCCAATATTCAAATTTATAACTTTATGTTTTGCAGAATCTGTTGAAAGTAATCCTTTGGCCCAGATCCGGGCTTCTCTTTTACCCTATAAGGAGAGTCCTTGCCCTCAGCTCATCCTATCAGAGCTAAAATTTTACTTTTTGTAGTTTAAAAAACATTAATGCAGGGATAAATTGATCATTCATAGTGTGTGGACTGCATTTTCTTCATTGTTAAATCAAAAGATCGATACTTCCTAAAGAGAATATGTTGCAGAGATACACATCCAGATGTACATTACTGTTTTGTGAATGGAACTATGGTAATATACAGTATTAGCATTCTGTTGCTACTGTTACGTATAAGCTCGTACAAATGTAACAAAAGAAAAGAGTGAAGTCAACAAGCTTTGTAAATTTTAACAAAATAATTTATTTCCCTAGAAAACAATGAAAAAATAGGAAAATAGGACTTAAGGTTTGTAAATATAATCCAAAATTTAATCCTAGGATTGAAAAATATAAGTCTTATCACTAAATAGTTCTAATTGAATCCAGGTTCAAATCTCGATGAAATTCCAATATAGAGGCGATGACGTCAGATGAGGTTGTTGTACTTATTGCAACAGATCCTCGTTGAATCACAGTTTATTTCTGTTCAGAATTCCAGAATAAATTTCCACTGAATTTCTTTGTCCCAGAACTTTTTATAAGAAAGTAAACTTGTTTAGTCTTCTAGAGAATAAATTATTAAATTCCAAAAAACCGATGAACTTCGAAAACAAACTGGCAACAACAATAAAACACCTTGAGCTCTGAGGTGTAAAAATTATGACTGAACTAATCTAGTACTAATTGGCTGTTTTAAGCCTTGATTTTAGATCACACTGTAGCTCACGTGATAGGTGACGTGACCACTAATTTGAACAGCGCAATAAAAAAAATGCCCTTTAGCACATAGCTAGAATATCCCTATCTAAGAATCAGATTAAAAATAAAACCGTTTACATCAGAGCTAACACGTAGGCTGTAGATGACCTTGGCAATAGCCAATCGTTTTCGCGTAGTATTTACAAAATCTATAAACCAAAGTGAGCTAAAAAAGTAGTGCTTAAGCAACGGTTACACTCTAATCAGGTCAAGTGAATTTTCCAAAAAGAGATTCAAATCCATTGAAAATTATCATTACAATAAAATGTAATGAAACAAAAATAAATTAAAAAAGAATTTTAAAACTAACACAAGCAATTTAATTACATGTTCATTACACTACAAAAGATCTGACAGTTACACATCACCTGAGGTCACCTCCAGGCTCACCATCAGTTGTAACCCTATATGCCTTATGATAAGATTAGCGTGAGAAACTAGTGTGCATGTGTTTTCTCTATTTTTAGTCAGTTGTAGTCTAGCCATTAAAGTAGTTAGACCAAACCATGTTTTGTGCTATTTAGCAAAACATAACATGGTGTCAGAAGTGAAAATTTTAGAATAAGTTGGATTTATACCATTAAGAAGTATATCTCCATAACAATACTGAAATTTGGATACAGAAGTTAATGTAGTAATTGTGACATCATAGAAAAACTCAATCAGCTATCTGAAATGGACTTTAATTCCCACCATCTCGCAGAAACTTGGAGGAGGTGGAAGCAGACTATGCAGTTTTACTTAGATGTTGCACTTGCAGATAAAGAAGACAAAGAAAAATTCAGTGCTTTGCTATACATTATTGGTCAGGATGGTAGAGATATTTACAACGCATTTACATTTGAGGCCAGTGAAGCTGAAAAAATTGATCCACTGATCAAAAAGTTTAAGGATTATTGCAGTCCAAAGCAGAACATCACAGTAGAAAGGCACAGATTCAATACAAGAATCCAACAGAAAAATAAAACTGTTGACCAATGTGTAACTGAACCTAAATTGATTGCAAAGAACTGCAAATTTGAAAATCTACAGGAAGAAATGATTAGAGATAGAATTGTCTGTGGGACTAATTCTGAAAAGGTAAAAGACTTTTATGAGAAGATCAACTGACATTACAAAAAGCACTGGCTATCTGCAGAGCAGATGAAGAATCCAAAAAGCAGATTCAAAGTATGCAAAATGAAGCAGCTGCATCATAATTTCATGGTGTGAAAATGAAGAAAAAAGAAAAGAAAATGGCACAACCAAAGAAAGCGGAAATGTTATATATGAAATCAGACTCGAGATTATTCAACTGTGGTAAATGTGGCAAATTACATGCAAAAGGTAGGTGTCCAGCCTATGGAAAAACGTGCTACAGGTGTGGAAAACAGCATCATTTTCTGAAATGCTGCAAGACAAAACGGGTGCATGGTATGCAAGAATTATCAAGTGAAGAAGAAGAAACATCTTTTGTAGGAACAGTGACAAAGGCAAAAACTGAAATCATTGACAAAGAATGCTAGGTCACTCTGACACTTCATGGTACTGATGTCAAATTTAAAAATTGATACTGGCTCGCAAGTAAACATTCCAAATCACATTTCTTGAAACAATGAACATTGACAACGTTGAAGTAAAACCAACCAAGACCTGTCTCACAAGCTACTCTGGTGACAAACTAATTGTCATAGTCAAATGCAAATTAAACTGCATGAATCAAGAACTTTATTTTTACATCACAAAAACAAACCAACCGCCTATTCTTGGGTTCAAAGCATCTCAAGATGTGCAATTAATACAAGTTGTTTGCAATGTTCAGAGGAATAAGGACAATCATATCATGAAAGAATTCCCCAGTGTGTTCAAAGGTCTAGGATGCCTGAAACAAAAATATAATATCGCAGTTGACAAAAGTGTGAATCCTGTTATGAATCCACCACGGAAGGTTCCTACAGCTTTACGAGAACCACTTAAATTAACTTTGGAAGAGATGGAACGGAAAAATGTAATACGGAAAGTAGATGAACCAACAGAATGGGTCAGTTCATTAGTAGTTGTTGAAAAACCCAAGTCGAGAAAACTACAAATTTATCTAGATCCAAGAAATTTGAATCAAGCTATCAAGCGAGAGCATTATCAACTTCCTACAATTGAAGATATAACCACAAGGATGGCTGGAGCTAAGGTTTTCTCCAAACTAAATGCCAATCATAGGTTTTCTCCAAACTAGATGCCAATCATTTTACTGGCAAATACCCCTGGATGATGAAAGCCAGTTATTGACAACATTTAACACCCCATTTGGTAGATATTGCTACCTTAGAATGCCTTTTGGTATTAAATCTGCTCAAGAAGTGTTCCAGAAATGCATGGCACAGTGTTTTGAGGACCTGCCTGGGGTGGAGACTGATATAAATGACATAATTGTTTGGGGAACTTCAACGGAAGAGCATGATAGAAAACTGAAAAATGTTGTAAAGAGATACCAGGAAATAAATCTGACACTGAATCTGGAAAAATGCCAATTTGGACTAACAGAAGTGTGCTACGTGGGACACAAGTTGACATCATCAGGTATTAAACCCGACCCAGAAAAAGTAATAGCAATCACAGAAATGCCCGCTCCGACAGACAAGAAAGGAATTGAAAGATTACTTGGTACAGTCAACTACCTAGCGAAATTTATCCCAAATATGTCCACAGTGACAGAGCCAATCAGAGCACTTTTGAAAAGTGACAATGAATTTGTTTGGGAAACTGCACAGAAACGTGCATTTGAAGAGATCAAACAGATTCTAAGCAAAGAAACTGTGTTAAAATACTTTGATGTTAAGAAGCCTGTCATTGTTAGTTATGATGCATCAAAATCAGGACTTGGAGCAGTGTTAATGCAGTTAGGCAAACCCATAGCATTTGCATCAAGGTCTTTGACAGATGCAGAAACAAGGTATGCACAAATCGAAAAAGAACTGCTTGCTGTGTTATTTGGTCTTGAAAGATTTAATCAATATACTTATGGTCGTCAAGTACAAGTTGAACCGGATCATAAACCTCTGGAATCAATCCTCAACAAACCTCTATCTGTCGCACTGCCTAGACTTCAGAGAATGCTCTTAAGACTGCAGAAGTACAGTTTTGACTTAACGTATTGTCCAGGAAAAGAGTTAATTGTAGCAGATACATTGTCGAGAGCATACAGACAGACGAACACATCTGAGATGGACATGGATAGTGAAATTGAGTGCTATGTGCACATGATCATATCAAATATACAGATTGCAGATACACAATTAGAAGCAATAAAGAATGGAACTAAACATGATGATAAAATGACCAAGTTATGAGAAATGATTCAAAAGGGATGGCCAGATGATAAACATCTTGTACCATTTGAAATCAGAAATTTCTGGAACTGCAGAGATGAACTTTCAGAAATGGACAGATTAGTATTAAAAGGAGAGAAGATTGTAATACCAGATGCTCTTCAGAAAGAAATGCTAAAAGAGTTGTACAAAAGTCATATGGGCATTGAGAAGGCAAAGCAAAGAGCAAGATACATAATGTATTGGCCTGGCATGAATGCACAGATTGCAGACACAGTATCGAATTGTTCTTCTTGCCAGGAATACAGAAAGTCAAATAAAAAAGAATCATTGTTATCTACACAACCTACTGCACCATGGGAAATGGTTGGAACAGATTTATTTTTGTGGAATAATTACAACTATGTCTTGATAGTAGACTATTGCTCCAGATATTTTGAAGTTGCCAAGTTAGAAAATATACGAGCAAGCACAGTAATCACACATACAGTCAGTTTTTGCAAGACATGGAATACCATGAGAAGTAAGGAGTGATAATGGACCACAGTTCTCTTCAAAAGAATATGGTCAGTTTGCAAAAACCTGGGGATTCAAACACACTACGTCAAGTCCCAAGTATCCACAGTGTAATGGTTTAGCAGAAAGAATCATTGAAACTGTCAAAGGAATTCTCAATAAGGCAAAGAGAGATGGAAAAGATCCATATTTATCAATATTGGAGTATCGAAATTCACTAACTGATGATATAGGATCTCCGGCACAAATACTGATGAGTCGAAGACTTTGATTGACTTTACCTCCTACCAACATACAGCTACATCCGCAAATTATAAAAGGAAGAAACCTAAAGTGAAAACTGGGTGAAAAGAAAAATCAGCAAAAGAAACAGTATGACAGAACAGCTAAAGAGCTTGATGTGAAAACCCAGGATGGTACTATATACAGGAGAAACCGAAGACATCTGTTACAAACAAAACAGACATTACCAGAGATATATGATACATACGAAGATACTAACAAGGAGGTCACTGAACTTAATGACAAGATGCCATTAGTCATCAATGAGCCAATTCGAACAAGGAGTGGACATCTGATAAATAAGCATGCAAGATACAGAGATTTTGCTATGTGAACTTGCTAATATTTCTGAATTATATTGTGTTCTGTGAATATTAGAAACTGGAAGTGGTCAAGGGCATAATAATACATCTGTTATATCACATCAGTTTATGTGCAGTGATAACAACTGGTTTGAAGAATATTAGGACTATAGGTTTTAGTGGCAATGCCAATCTATCACGTACTTGTTTTCATGAGTATAAGAATGATTTTGAATGACATAGGCTAGAACTTAATTTTAACTACAATTAGTAGAACTTTTCCAACTCACCAGAAACTATTTGAAATATATATTCATGTGCAAAATAGAACTTTGTCAAGTTTGAATATGTTTACAAATTTATTTAAAAGAAAAGGAGAAATGAATATGTGAATTTAAAAGAAAAGCACAAAACTCATTTTTAGGGGGAGTTGTGGTAATATACGGTATTAACATTCTGTTGCTACTAAAGATCTGACGTCACCTGAGGTCAGCTCCAGGCTGACAATGATTTCAGTCTTTGGATTAAAGTGTGGTCTATTTTATTAGAATAAAAACTCCACAAATTATCTAGCTGAGCATAGAAATGGGCAATTGATAAGGCAGGATTTTGCTTAACTTAAAACTGCAATGGATCAGTTTTAAGTTTTTGTTGGAGTTTTTACCTGTCTAGATAAACTGCCAGTCCTCAACTGCATATTGTCTTCACTAAGTTACTTTATTGTTTCCATCTACTCTAACAATTGTCAAGATGTGTCTGTAGCACAGTTGATACATTAAAAATTAAAAACATCTTAACTTTCAGGTATATTTGCCCAAAACAGCTGGAAAATAAAACTTGTAAGCTTTAACCTGTCTTGAGTTGAACATTGCAAATTTATCAGCCATTCAGTTTAAATTGATAATTATGCAGTCAGGTCACCGTGAATTTTCATTCATTTAGATTTGCTACTGTACATGTGAACATTTTGGAGCTCACTTTGCCTGCAAGTTAATGATACAGTCCTGTGTCTGGCATAGAGTATGTGTTTTATCAATTATATGTTGTCCATCACCTTTGTTATTTTCAGCATTTCAAAAACAGCTGAGCCAGTTCAGTTTCAATCAAAATTGGTGTGAATGTCCATAAGGACATTCTCTACCAGTGTTCAGGGTGATTCCCCTATCAGTGTCATGGCATCCATAGCATGCAAAATGGAAAACCTATTTTCAACTTCTCCAGGACAGCTCAGCCAGTTTGATCAAACTTGTTAGGAATTTTTCTTCATACAAACATGCTTCATCAAAACATTGCCCATTGGCTCTCCTGGCAGTGGTGTGGCTACCTAAACAATCTGTTTGAAAACCTATGGACCAGAAAAGCTTATGGGATTGCCTGTTGTCCTTCATCAGGCCATCCATCAATTAGCACAAGTTTGTTATTGCTATTCCTAAACTATTTGTGGATTGCCTTGAAACTTAAATACACATTTATCCTATGGTCTGGTTGGGCTTAAGTGAAGATGGTTTTGCTTGGACATCCAATATGGCTGCTGAAATTTTGTTATCACTGCTCCTTCTGAATGGATGGGCATATCATCCTGGGTGTTTTCACAACAAAACTCTTATGATGTTTACTTTGCCCTAAATGATAATGGTGCCAGTTTGACATCCAATATTGTCCTCACGATGGCCATTTAAAAAATATTACTGCTACTGTTTGTATGTGATGGTCATATCAACTTGGGCTTTAACTAAAAATTCCTTTGCTGCCAATGTTGGTCCCAAGTAAAAGTGGTGATGATCTGACATCCAATATTATCGCCTTGGCAGCCATCATGAAAATCTTATTTCTTCTCCTGAATGGATAGCCATATTAACATGGGGTTTCACTACAATAGTTCTTATGATGTCTAACTGTTTCTAAATAAAACTGGTGCTGATCTGACATCAGTTATAGCTACTATGAGGCACCCATCTTGAGGATCTTTTTTTATCACAACCCTACTTGAACAGAACATCACGTTGACATGGGGGTTTTCACAAAAAACTTCTTACAATGTCCAGTTGGTCTTAAATGAAAACAGTGCCAATCTGATATCCAGTATGGCTGCCCTTGTTATTGCAACTTTTCCTGAATGAAAAGTCATATCGTGAGAATATTGTTGTCTCCACTCCTGTCCATTTGAATTTTTGTATGAACATGGGGTTTTCTTATGGTACTTAGCTAGTCCTAAATGAAAATGGTGCCAGTCATACCAGGTATATCCAGTGTGGTTGCCACAACTGTCATAAAAGCCTTGTTGTCATTACTCCCCATGAATCGATGATCGTTATGTTATGAGTTTTTTCACCAAGTCAGTCAGTGAAAATGGTGCTAGTCATATATCCAGTACAAGTGCCACATCTTAAAAATGTTATCACTACTCCCCCTGAATGGATGCTGATTATGATATGGGTTTTGACCAAAAGACTTCTAATGTTTTATTTTTCCAAAATGAAAATGGTGCCAAACTGACATCCTGTGTGTGTACCACAGAAGCTATTTTGAAAATCTTACCACAGAAGAATATCAGGGATTATTTTAACACTTAACAGTTAAAATAAGAAATGGTTGTATCCTGAATTCCTGGAAATTCTTTTTGCCCAGTTGGGGGGGGGGGAGTGTTGAGGGACCCTTATTTTACTTATTTTCTAGATTGGTCCTTGTCGGAGTGTTTCTTAAGATAAGCATTCTCGAACTTGTGCCCAGCAAGCAATGGCATGGCTTGTATAGCAGCCATATGGAAAACCTATCTTTAATTTCTTACCCAGAATGGCTGATCCAATTTGCAGAAATATTTCTTAGGAACTGCTTCATCAAAAATTGTGTTTGAGGTGGCTCCATAGCAATGGTGTGACTTAGCAACAACTTAGCAACAAACCTATTTTAAACTTCTGCTTTAGAACATTTGAGCCAGTTTTAATTCAATTTGTTAGGAGTGTTTTTTAATAATACAGTATGCTCTATCACAATTATGTCCATTGTAGCAACAAGGGACCTTTCATAGCTGACTTGGAAAACGTATTTCAGCTTTAGAATAGCTTAGTAAATTTTGTATTAAAATTATCAGTTATGTCCAGGGTGGCTTCCAAGGAAACTGAGGTTTTCATGGCAATTTGTATCAAATAACTGGATATCGTCCCAATATGGGTGTTGTTCAACTGAAGGTACCTGCTTTTTGCCTTTTACATTTGCCTTGTAGATCAATGTATGTCAGGTGAGTGGTATCAGGCACACTTGGCATTCATGTAATTACATATTGGATTTGACTTATATACAGTATTTAAAATCTGAGAAAATGGTTGACAAAGTAGGTTTAGAATTGTTCCTTGATACCAGTCTCTGTCAATATTTCTGCTTTATACCAAATATAATATTTGGTTGTGTATGCAGTAAACTCTCATTCCAATGACATTTGGTATCGCAGGATATTCACTTACTAAAAATCTGTTGGAAAAAAAAACAATTTGCATACTTCTAAATTTTACCATTGTTACGAGTCTATGCTCTTAAAATAAGTAATCGAAAAGAGTGAAGACAACAAGCTTTGTAAAATTTAACAAATAATTTATTTCCCTAGAATACAAAGGGAAAAATTTAGAAAAAAGAACTTACGGTATTGCGAATTAAATCCAAAAATAATCCAAGAATTAAAGATACAATTCCTAGTAATAAAAAGTCCTGAATAAAACTCAGTTTAAATCCCGAAGAGATCCAGAATTGAAGGCAATGACATGTCTTTTATGGGAACTGTGGTACTGATGTGTCAACAGTGTTTTGTTGAATCACAGAAATATTATTCCAGGTTTGAATTCAGCATAAATTCCAATGAATGTCTTTATCCAAGAATTTTGTCACAGCACTTTTGTATTTCCAGAGAAAATAATCACTTGAATTCAATAATTTGAAGAAAATAAAATTCAGCCCAAACTGGTCACAACATAATACAACTTAAAGTGCCAGGTGTTAATGCACAACTGGTAAAATCTTGACAAGATAATATAGTTCTCTGTTTGACCTCAGCTTGCAAATTAGCATTTTCTGAAAACAGCCATTACCTAATGGAAAAAACTTTCTAGCATAATCTAATGAGCCTTGTTTATTTAAAACATAATACCCTACAAAATTCACTTTGGAATTGCCAAATCAACATGTTTACCTGAATAATAATTTGGTCAATGAGCTCATACCCATACAGAATAATGAAGCTATTATTAGTTGTTACATAAATGAAATTAAAAAAAATAAAACAAAAGTCAATCAGGTCAAACAGAACTGAACTCAATTTTGGACAAGGTCAAGTTCAGCAAACAATGTTACATTACAATAACATATAATGGAATAAAAAAAATTTAAAATTAACAGACATTTAAATTAAATATACATAACACTTCCCCTCATAAAGAAAAAGATTCACCCAATAAAGCTTTCTTTTTACTATAAGTAAAATATACATGAGGTAAAAAAATAACAAAAAAATAACAAAATCTTATGAATGACACAAAATATACATGGAACCATATATTTCCATACACGTGAAAGTGCATCTGCTATTAAAATGTCTTTACCTATGATGTGCCTGATGTCAATATTATACTCCTGCAACAAAAAACTCCACCTTAATAATCTTTGAGTTTTGTTTATCATCTTGCCGATGAAAGTAAGGGGGTTAATGATCACTAAATCAGAGAAGGAGCTGAACTTATGTAGATTTCAAAGTGTTGTAATGCCATTATCAAAGCCAAACATTCCTTCTCGATTGTGGAATAATTTCTCAGGTGCTTATTTAATTGGTTAGAAAAATAGCTCACTGGATGATCAGCACCATTTTTATCTTCTTGAATCAATACTGCTCCAACCCCAACATCACTTGCATCAACAGACAGTTTAAAAGACTGGATGAAATCTGGAGGTGTAACAACTGGTGCACTCTTAAGTATGGTTTTTAACTTATCAAAAGCCTCCTGACATTTTTCAGACCAATGAAACTTGGTTTTCTTGCTCAATAAATTTGTCAAGGATTCAGCAATTATGGAAAAATTGGAACAAAATTTCCGATAGTATCCAGCCATACCCAAAAATTACATCAGCTACTTATACTTAAAATTGGAAACATAATTGATAAGATTAACTTCAGTATCTTCATTAGAAAGAAGTTTCTCTTTCAATAACTTCAATGGTCCACGCACATTGTGCCCAAAAAGTAGTTCAAAGGGACTGAATCATAAAGATTCTTGAACTGATTCCCAAACAGCAAACAATAGTAAATGCATGCCCTCATCCCAATCTTTATCCATATCAAAGCAATATGATCGAATCATGTTTTTCAAAGTCTGATGAAATCTCAGGGTGATAGGCAGAAGATTTCAGTTCTTCAATGCCTAATTCAAACATAACTTGCTGGAAAATTCCAGACATAAAATTTGACCCTTGATCAGATTGGATAGATTTGGGAAGGCCAATTTGAGTCAAAAATACTTTATCAAAGCTTTTACTATTGTTTTAGTTTTAATATTCCTCAAAGGAATTGCTTCTGTGAATCTTGTTGACGCACACAATATGGTCAACAAGTATTGGTTGCCTGACTTTGTCTTAAGTAAGAGACCAACACGGTCTACCATAATTCTGCTAAATGGTTCATCAAATGCAGGAATAGGTTGCAGATGAGCCTTAGGTATCTTCTGATTGGGTTTTCCTACCATTTAACAAGTGTGACAAGATTACAATATTTACAAACATTACTTTTAATTTTTGGCCAATAAAAGTGATTCAAGATCTTGTGATAAGTCTTACTAATCCCTAAATGACCAGCCAAAGGAGTTTCATGGGCCAGACTAAGAATTTCCTCTCTGTACGATTTTGGAACTACAATTTGATAGTTCACCGACCACTCGTCACCACAGGTACCTCGGAAGGTCTCCATTTTCTCATAAGAATCTCATTTTTAATGAAATAACAAACAGGTACTTCTGTAGCTTCAGTTTCGCTAATGGCTCTTTGAAACAAACAGGAGATCTCAGGATCTTTTTCCTGTTCGACGACCAGTGATTGTCGTTTGTCACCCTGATTAGAATAATGAGAATGAGTAGTTAAAAGAGGATCACTGTGATCAATATCATTTGATTGATCCAAACAATGAGTGAAAGTGACCTCATCAAAAGCCTGACCAGTACATGTGTCAGCTAAAGGAATACTTTCCTGATCAACATCATTCTCAAGAGCTTTCTTTGCCATAGCTCTAGTAACTGCACAAGCTGAGTATAAATCAAGGAATTTTTTTAAAATAGGATCGACTTTCTGATCCAAAGAAGGCTTGTCAGTTACAAGTGGATTAACCACAACCTTATCTCCAGCTAGGTCGTTGCCTAGTAATAAATGAATTCCCTCAGTGGGTAAAGAAGAAACTGTTCTGACGGTCACTGGTCCTGAGACTAAGTCTGATGACAAATTTACACAATGGAGAGGAATATTAACAAAGCCGTACTCTACTCCCTGAATAAGAACACTCATTAGAAGAAGACTTCTCAGAAAAAATCAAAGTACCTGATAATAAAAGACTCTGAGAAGCTCCTGTGTCCCTTAAAATTTTAATAGGGATAGGATTAGCCAAATCACCCAAGAGTGATATAGAACCCTTCGACATGAATGGTTCATAATTCTCCAAAATAAAATCAGGCTGGGGTTTATGAGACCCAACAAATGTATTGCTTTCAATGCATGACCATGACCTTGACCTCTTAGAAATAAGAGCATTTGGAATAGGTCTGTCTTAATTCTGATGCCTATTTTTGAATTTGAAGCAATCCGAACTAACGTGTCCTTTTTTCTTGCAATAGGTACACGTAGAAAGAGATAAGGATTTCTTATTAATCTCATAAGAAACTTGATTTTTAAAAGTTGTGCCAGTTTGAAATTTAGAAGGGCTCGTATTAGGCTGAAATACTTTTTTTTACCAGAAGATTGCTGAGTGGAAGACTTACAAAAGAAACTTTATGAGTTAAGGAATACTCGTCAGCAGTACGAGCAGCATTGTCCAAGGTTTCGACCTTATGCTCATGAAGATAAGTCTTAATGTCACTATGAACGCAGTTCTTGAACTCTTCAAGTAATACAAGTTGTCTGAGATTTTCGAAATCTTGATCAACTTTTTTTGGCTATGCACTACCTATCAAATAACTACTCTTTTTCTATTGCAAATTCGACATGAGTTTATCCAGCTTCTTTTTTTTATAGTTCCTGAATTATTGCTGATAAGCCTCAGGGACTAACTCATAACCCTTTAAGATATAGTCCTTAACCACATTATAGTCAGCACCTTGCTGTAGTGAAAGTGAAATGTAAGTATCACGTTGTAATATTAGAGTCCAGTACTCTCTTGGCCACTTCAAAA